>CABFWB010008371.1:0-12210 GCA_902151455.1 Timema bartmani
AGAAGATGAAAAAAATACAAAATAAAATATGAAAGATAAGCAATAAAATGCCTATCCATAGTAAATAACAGTGAATGTCCAGTCCACTAGATGGGATTTCCTTCGAAGGAACTGGGTATTTGTCACAATTATATCACTGGTTTGGCCTAATCTTGTCCTTCGTTTCAAAGTGTTAGGAAATTTCACGAAATTTATAATTTTTGTACTGAAACTAAATTTGGCACACAAAGAGAGTCAGGCAGTAAATCAAGTGCAATTTAAAATAAATAAAAATTACCAAAGGGAGATTATTCACAATAGCTTATGAGAGTATCCAGTTTTTCAAAATTTGTTGGAAGAGGCCCACTCTAAATAGCTTCAAGAGAAATTTAATTTTCAAAGATTTTCCAGGGGAGGACATTCCAAATAGTTTCTAGACTCACCCAATTTTCAAAAATTTGCCGGGGGAAGATCTCTTCAAATAGCTTCTATAATAGGAATATAATTTTAGGTGAAGACCACTCTAAACAGCTTCTAGGGGTATTCAATTTTCAAAAGGTTTATGGGGAAGGACCATTCCAAATAACTAATAGAAGAGTCTAATTAAATACTGTAAATATTTTTTAGACATTTTACGGGGAAATAGTCCCCAGGTCCCTCAAAAAAAATTTTTTTTTTGCTAACTTCCCTCTAGACAAATAAGGTTTCGCCGCATCTGAAGTCGAATATTACAAAAAAGAGGGAGTCCCGCACTTGGACCCTGGTACTGGGCTCGGTTTAAGCACCTGGCGGGCCTGAAGGTAAAGCTGTAAGCTTACCCTTAAAGATAGAAAGCAGTCTTATGGGTCAAGGTCAAGGATTACAGTATGGCCCTATCTTATAAACTGCACCATATTGTAACCCGTCAACGTAAGCGTTATTTATTTCAGGGTAAACGGAGAGTTCAACTTGTCAAAAAAATGGTAAGCTAATGAGACAAGTTTTAAGAAACTATTTCTTAATTGAAATGGGAGTGCAGAGTCATGTCTTGTTTTTTAGTACTAACACGTGAATTAATTATCTAAACACAGTTTAATGTCACTATACGACTTACAAACTAATGTAGTAAAGTAAAGTACGTACAATACTACCCACCTAGCCATTTCGGTAGGAGTTACGATACTTAGGTGAGAGAATGTACACATACACAGGTACTATATTAATATAGTGATCATTTGGGGTCGAACCGATGTCTCTTGGACTTGTTTTATATCATTCTTACACTTATTTCTAGTTGAAAAGTTTTGACGTTGTTTTTAAATTATTGTTTCGATACATTAAGTAGAGGAGAATATAAATAAAACAAAAATATAAACTTATTATTATTGTTATTATTATTATTATCATCATCATCATCATCATCATCATCATCATCATCATCATATAAAGTGAGTCACGAAGGTTTTACACAGGGCAGAAACCAGGGTCACATTTATATAGTAAGCGTTCCGGTCGGAAGAAACATCTATAAAATGCCAACTTATTTTTTTTTGCGGTCAATATTGAAAACATTTTACTATGTTATTAGTGTTATTTTATACGTATTGATGTCAACCCCAGTAATTTTTGGGTAAAGTTCTCACCCCCCCCGACCCGATGTTCGTGGGTTCAAACACGGCTGAGGTTGACGGATTTTTCATGAGCGATAAAAATCCCTATATCAATTTCCTTCTTAGGTGAAGTAAAAAAACCCTGGCAAGGATATGAAAATACCTTTCTCGCAAAATTGGTAGGCCCTTTTTATCTCACTCATAGAAATGATCGTGTGCTGATATAATCTATCGTTTTAGAAATTGAACGTTAAATACCCCAAATAAATAAATAAATAAATAAATAAATATATATGTAGGCTCTATTGATAATATCTATCAAAAGTGACAGATACAGATGACACTACCTGACGTATGAATACGTGAAAGTACTGTAGATCTAGTAAATTTCCTAGCTGTCAGATTAAAGGTTCTTTATGAAAATTCGACTTTTTATTGGTTTACATAGAACTTAGTTCTCTGTTAATTACACAGCGAGCTTAAATTCTTAAATGGCACGATATGACGCAAGAGATATAAGATGGAAAATTGTCTTTCTATTTTTAAAATGAAACGCATGTAATCGAGATATCCCAGGATGTAAAGTCTACTCTTCAGTTTAATCTATCCTGAAGACGTCATCACTAAAACATTTTCAAATAAGTTACTAGAAATCAATAAAAGTTATTCCAATTCTCTTATCACACACACACACACGTATTGAATACAGTGCTTACTGGTTGAAAGTGTTACTATCGTCGGATTCTACTGTAGACCAAAATAAATGTTAATAATTCCATATTATAATATCCGCTTCAGTAACCGAATAGTCTAAGGCGTCATGCTCGTGTTGGACTGGCCTGCTGAAGGCGGGGAGATCGGAACTCGAATCTCAGTTAGGTCTACTGAGGATGGTTTTACCTAAATGTTTTCCCCCTCTACTCCCATGCAAATGCGGGTAGATTACCTCTAAAATGCTTCCTTCCTCATTAGAACAATTATATATGCGTATAAACTGAACAAGTAGTAAGACGTGGGGATAAAAAATAACAATTAAAGTGTTTACGAATACTTCCCCGTTCTCCTTGGATACAATGAGTTGCAATTTTTTTAAATCTTAAAGTCCCCTGATTTTAATAAAAAAATCCCCACATAAAGGAAAACTTACTAAGGGAAAGTGATAGTCATGAGGGTAATATCAACGTTGGTTTAATTCACGTCTACGTGCTATATCTACTAGTCACCGAGCTATCAGAGACGGTGGAGCTGTCTAGGGCACTCTGTATATTGCACCACGCAGAGACAATGCTGGTAGGAGGTTCATTAAGACACCGCCAGGGTCTATCAACCTTATGATAACAAGTGTTTCAAAAGTACCGCCATTATCTCTGCGAGGCACGTCATGAGCATGGACACTGCTGGTTGAAACAGTCGTGATACAGACATTACGTCGTGTCTGCCGGCAGTCATCTGCAGTTATTGGCTTTCTCAGAGAGAGAGAGAGAGAGAGAGAGAGAGAACGACGAACCTTTGAACACTTGTTATTGTAAGGCTGCGTGTCCCTACTACCGAACGTGTCTCTGCATGAGGGATATACAGGATGTCTCAGACATACATACATACATTTATTTAGGATATACATACCCATTTTTTTTATAGGGTTGGGGTTGGAGTGGGGAGTACCTGGGAGGGTGTAGCGGGGGCTTGTAGTGAAGTGCCCCAAAAAGAGATGGCAAGAAATTTGTTAAAAGTTAAATTCATCTTGAAGCACGATAAAGTATTTGAAACATATTTGAGGTTGAAGGAGCTATGTATTATCTAAAACTACTGTACGTTACAGTACCATTTTCATAGGAATCTCCTTTTATTTTTTTCGGTCAACATTGATTACCTTTTTACTATCATAAGTGTTATTTTACAGATATTGCTAATATACAGAGTGTACCGTAAAAAGTGGTACCCACTTTAGCAGTGGACAGGAGACACAGAAACAATGAAAAAAGTTCATATAAGCATGTGTCCCATTTGACTTTGTTTCCACTAAACTGTTTGTATACCATACTCTATAACTCTCGACCTGTTACGTAAATATGTTCTATGGATTGTTCCTGTTTCTTCTCTTGAATCCGACAAACAACGGGTATTTTTGAAATAGTGCGGCATTTTACAACACGACGATTGCAGACTTACATTCAAACCGAGGGTGGCCATTTTGAGCAGCTACACACTACCAGCTGCAGATCACATGACATTATGTATGGACCGTTAAAGTGGGTCTAGTAACTTTTATAGCAATCAGATATGGTTCTTCCTATGAAAATGGGACTCTACTAACTAGCCTAGAAGTTGAACAACCATCCCCCCCCTCCCCCCCAAATAAAAACCTACACCCTAATGCCGGTCGGGATCACGATCAACTTAACGTTCATGTAACTTTCACTTAATGTTCACTTAATGTAGGCCTAACGTAACGTATATGTTCTCGTTTTTGTGAACCACGTCAACAGGGCTATTTAGTACTTCATTTGTTTGTTTATGGAATGCAGATGACTTCTTCTGTACAGTGTTTCCCAAGTCTCATGAACTTTGAAACGTTGTAACCTCTTGTTACAACTTATTTTGTAGCTTCAGTGAAGCTTTTATTACAAGTATTTGTAACCTGATCAGACCTAAACAAAATCCATTGTCTGTGTCTTGTTTGAGTTGTTACGTTACGTTAAGTTACGTGACTCCTGATCACACCCTAGTTTATTTATATTAAGTGAACGTTAAGTTGATCGTGACCTCGTCATTAATTCGGCCGTGACCAAAGTGTTATGTAAACCAATATATCTACCCATGAGCTATACATCTACACATGCCCTTCAGAGACTGCATCTTAAAATAATGAGTGGTCTACGAGACAGGATACGGAATGAACCCGGGTAGGTAAGTGGTAAAGTAGTGGTGCACTAGTTTAAAGGTACCAGGTTGTATTATGTTTGGATTTAGCACACACGTTAAACACAAAGTATTTTTAATTCTATTCACTTGGATATTTTGCTCAATATAGCCAGTGGGAGGACCTAGACGCAGATGAGAGGATAACATTAGAATGGACCTGAGAGAGATAGGATGTAATGAGGTGGACTGGATAGAGCTAGCTCAAGATAGGGATAGGGCGTAGTGAGGTGGACTGGATAAGAGCTAGCTCAAGATAGGGATAGGGCATAGTGAGGTGGACTGGATAGAGCTAGCTCAAGATAGGGATAGGTTTTAATGAGGTGGACTGGATAGAGCTATCTCAAGATAGGGATAGAGTGTAATGAGGTGGACTGGACAGAGCTAGCTCAAGATAGGGATATGGTGTAATGAGGTGGACTGGATAGAGCTAGCTCAAAGATAGGGATAGGGTGTAATGAGGTGAACTGGATAGAGCTAGCTCAAGATAGGGATAGGGTTTAATGAGGTGGACTGGATAGAGCTAGCTCAAGATAGAGATAGGGTGTAATAAGGTGGACTGGACAGAGCTAGCTCAAGATAGGGATAGGGTTTAATGAGGTGAACTGGATAGAGCTAGCTCAAGATAGGGATAGGGTTTAATGAGGTGGACTGGACAGAGATAGCTCAAGATAGGGATAGGGTGTAATGAGGTGGACTGGACAGAGCTAGCTCAAGATAGGGATAGGGTGTAAAGAGGTGGACTGGATAGAGCTAGCTCAAGATAGGTATAGGGTGTAATGAGGTGAACTGGATAGAGCTAGCTCAAGATAGAGATAGGGTGTAATGAGGTGGACTGGATAGAATTAGCTCAAGATAGGGAAAGGTCACGTGCGTTTGTAAGTGCGGCAATGAAATTTTGAGCACCTAATGCCACAGAGTAAGTAAGTGTAGTTATAATATTTGGCGAAGTTAAGACTAGCTTTCCTTGTTCTACCCCTTAACTAAAACAATGCGGCCTAACAACTAAACAATCACCCACTTCAGAGGCCGTATGGTCTAAGGCATCACTCTCGTGTTAGTCTGGCCTGCTGAAGACGGTAAGATCGGGACTCGAATCCCAGTTGTGCCTACTGAGGGTGGTCTTCCTTAGATGGTTTTCCACTCTCCTTCCACGCGAATGAGGGTAAATTACCTCTAAAATGCCTCCTTTCTCATATCTACCCCATTAGATTAATGATCCTTTACGCGTACAATCTGAACATATAATAAGACGCTAAATAATCAACTTATAATAACAATAATAACTATTATTACTGACTAGCGCGTAAATGCAAAAGTTAATTTACCTCTCTTCTTCCCTTCATTCATACATACATTCCAACACACATACATACATATATATAACTTAGAAATAATATTTTGTTAGAGTGGATTTTTGAATGCAATCAGTCCAGTCAAGTGCCTTATTGTGGGAGGTAGCGCATTCCATGCCCGTGACGCCGCATTCACGCATGCCTTCATTCATTGTTATCACATGTGATCATTGTCCACAGGATGGATCAGTCCTGATAGCTGAATCAAATTCAATTAATCCGCGATTGTGGATAGCTCTGAGTGGTCGATATTCTCACCACAATGATAGACTCAACACAACAACTGGCGTAAAGATGGTTACGATAAAATATCAATGTTATGTGCCTGTCTAACGAGTTGTTATATTTATTGAAGTGTTTTGTTAATGATTTCTTTTAAATAAGAGGAACAACCTGCAATGCGGGGCTTTTTTTTATTTATTAATTATTAGCACCGCTTCTTACCACTCATTCGAGCTATACGCATTTGTAGACTATACTAATTACACTAAAATGCCAAAAGTGTCCTGGAATTTAATGACAACTTTTTCTTTTCATTTAAAAAGGTTATCATTTTCTGCTAATATGCTCATGACAGATATTCAACAACTGTTGATGTCACCATGTAAGGAAAATTAAACTTTATGTTTCTATTGTAGAAATATTTTATTTATTTTGATCAAGAAAATATTTTAATACAAAAACTGCAAAAACACCTACCTTTACTTGTGTTCCCTACACCCACACCTTATTTATATTAATAGATAAAATAATTCTGTCATCAATAACAAAAAAAATTACATTAATTAATTTAGACCCCTTTGGAATCGAATCAATGACTCATCAGTAGAACCCTCCTAGCCAATGAGACAAGGGAAAGAGAGGTCAGCGTCTAATAATCGAGTTATTAGGTTAACAACAAATTTGCCGTCCCCTTAGACTGTGATATGTTATCCTATTCACCGTTTTTTTTCGAAACTTTAGTTTCTTTTAGAACTTTCTTGTAATTGCTTTTAGCCAATTTCATGCAAAGTTGAACTCCCGAAATTAGGAAAATTTAAAACTTGATTCCCCTTTCCCCATTCATGCCTTTATCATCGACCGTTCTTTTTCAAGGCCTTACAAATGAGAAAATGTTACGACTTCAAAAGTATACAAACAGGAAACTATTAGTGTTTTATAGAAAAACTACATTTTTAGTAATTACGTTTTTCAATCTTACCTTCGTTTATTCTAAACACAACCTTTGTTCATTATTGACTTTTTGGTGGTATAAAAAATTAATATGTTTGGATATAAAAATATATATTACAGTTTAAGACTCCAAATCCAATATTTAAAATTTCGTTATCGAATTCGAATCCGAATAGAATATTTTAAAATGAAAATGGTTTGACTCGAATCCAAATAGAATATTTTGTAAATAGAATGATTTTAATTGAATCCAAATCGAGTATTTTAAAATTAAGATGGTTCGAATGGAATCCAAATTGAATATTTTAAAATGAAAATGGTTCGAATCGAATCAAAATAGAATATTTCGAAATTTGAATGTTTCGAATCATATCTGGATGGAATATTTTACAATGAAAAATGGTTTGAATGGAATCCAAATAGAATATTTCATAATTAAAATGTTACTAATCAAACATTGTATGATAAGATGTTATCAAATCAAAATTGAATACTAGGCTGGCCTAGGAATTTCGAATCAAATACGAATCCTAGCAAGATTAAAACTAGTATTTTAAATTTCGAAGCTTCACAAAAGCTTATTGATCGGTGGTATTGGGGTTGAATGCTCTCGCCTTAGGAGCCAATGTTCCTGGGTTTAAACCCAACCAAGATCGATGGATTTTTCCTAAACAATAAAAATCTGTAGCACAGCTTCCTTCGGAGAGGAATTAAACCCGTAGGTCCCATGTCGATTGTGGCATGTAAAAGAACTCCGGAAGGTATGTGAAAATACCATTTCAGCAAGATTTATAGATCCTTTCGCGCTCGCTCATAGAAATTTAGCGTGGAAGGCAACAGGGCACTACCACGCTTCCTGAACTCCCCTAGTACATGGATTTTCTACCAGATGGTGCAGGTAGCACTAACCAAACCCAGGGGTGAGTGAATTCCTAGCTCCAGTTGGATAGAAACCACAGAAAGCTACCCTTCGGGTTGTTGACTTAAGAAGAAGAATAACTTCAATGGAGGTCACGTTGTCTAAAGTGTCAGGTTGAAGTTCGAATCTCAGCCGGGTGCACTTGGGTTGATTTTCCATATGTAATTTATCAATGTGGTTTTCTCACCCCTCCTCGACGCTAATGCAAATGCATTTCCTCTAATTAACCGTCAAAATATCTATCCCTTAGAACATGTTTGATGTTGAACCTACTAATAAAATTAAATTCTGACATCATAGGACACAGGTAGTAGATAAAGATATAATATATTTTTAGGTATTTTCTAAGTACTTTCTGAACTGACTCGTCATATCAGCACACGAATTAGACACTAAGCACAACACCCCACCTTTTCGGCCTTTAATTGATCATTGTGAATAGGGAAATCCCATTTAACTTATGATAAATGTTTAGGTCATGACGGGAATCGAGCCCAGGACACTTATATCAGTAGGCTAACACGCTNAAACTGCTGTACTCCCATCTTAACTGTGCGCTATCGAAATGTGGGGATGTCACTAATTTATAAATTCTATCGAACCAGAATATATTTTCCTTCAAAATGTGTACAAGCAACTATCAGGGGTTCACATTTCAAATGTCAACTCTCCTTTAACAAAAATGAAAGAGCAAAACAAATGAACAGTTTTATTAATAAAAGCCATTCTAGTAGCTTTCTAACAAAAAAAAAGCAATAGATAATTCAAAGAAAAACCAATTTAGTAATCAACTTTAGTTTTAATAATCGTTAAATATTATTTTCCATATTTCTACTGAGAAAGGTGATTATCATCGTTATATTCTCAATTCTCTTTTAATAGCTTCTTATCTTTTGCTTTAAAAAAAAAAGACAAAAAACCGTCACTGTGGTCTACCAACATCAGATCTAAAAATACCTCCACAAAAGATAGTGGCACCACCCCACTCTTCCATTTTGCAANCCTTCTACCCCTTACGCAACCCACACACAAAACCTCCCTTCACAACTCCTCAACCCACACAACTTACCTTTCCCTTCTATCACACAAAAAAAAACAAAAAAACCTCCCTTCCCACAATAAATAACTGACGGGGACGTAAGGATGAGTTGAGGGTGTGAGAGCCCGAACCATTACTTTACAAACATCGCAAGAACAGGAGAATAGGAGCAGAAAGGAGGTGGCGAAGCAATAGAAGACTCACAATGACATTTCTTACAGCCTGAGCTAAAGAAAAGGTGTTACGGTTTCTAAAGTGACCACATTTGTTTGACTGTCATCCTCACCAAGATATACACAGAAGGCACTTCCAGTAAATACATTTCTACATATAGAATTATTATTTACAAATCTAGGTTACATATTTTCTACACTAGAGCATTGCATTTATACTAGTTATGAATGTAGACTATTAATTTTTGAGAACAAAATGGGAGCTAAATAACTTTTTTTAATGTTTAAATATCCTTTGTGTACTGATTGTGGTGCGTAAGATCTACAAGTTCTAAATAGAATACACCCACTCGAGGGTGTAAATAAATTAAAAAATTTGTCTATACTCAAAAACATGTTAAAATGTAAGAAAAGTATATTATATCAAATCCTATTAGTGTTTTGGCCATACAGTAGATAAAAAAACCAGAAATGGGACGCTCGACTTCTCGAATCCTTTGGCATTTGAGAGATTTGAGATTAGTAAAAATCTCAAAAAGATATCTCGAATACAATATAAAGGTCTTAACTTCAAATAACGATTTTAAGTAGTTAAATATTCTTGTGCAGTTGTAAAAATGACAAAATTACACACACAAATAAATAATACGGTGAACCACACAGACTTCATCCCGCTTTTATCTTAAAACAAATATTTACAAAAAACTCTTATAATTTGTGAAACAAAATAATAGGTATATACATTGTTGTAGAAACACTTAATAAAATATCAAAAATGAAATACTATACACTGTTAATTAATTTAGGGCATTATAAACTAGGAAAACTGTTACAGAAAAATTGAAATGTCCACAAAAGAATGTAAGAATCAAATTAATTTTCAAAGACCCGAATTAAAAAGTATATATATTTGCTAATAGTTCAGAAAAATTTGTTTTATAAAAATTTACTCAAAATATAAATATTTTTTATCTTTAATAGTACTACAACTTTACAACGATAAGTTATTTCGTATCTTAAATAGTTGCGGAGAAATGATCAAAATTGGAAAATTTCCTCCATGTAAAGTACCGTAAACTCATTTTTATGAGAAAATGATAAT
Organism: Timema bartmani; assembly: GCA_902151455.1. Taxonomy (NCBI): domain Eukaryota; kingdom Metazoa; phylum Arthropoda; class Insecta; order Phasmatodea; family Timematidae; genus Timema; species Timema bartmani. The sequence continues at coordinate 10,249 of CABFWB010008371.1, forward strand.
TTCCATCTTGTTTATAGTGATAAACAATGTCTAAATATAAAATTTTATCAAAATCGTTAGCGCAAATTTCAAGAATTTTTTTTCTGTTTTTGCCCTTCAGTAAACTACTCTTAAATTTAGGGTTAAATATCTAATTTTTAAAAATCCCTCGGAGGGACATCATGAAAGCCCCAGGTACCAAGTTTTAGCCCAATCGGTAAAATAGTTTCAGCTCTAGTCCAAGGTACAGACAGGTTGAATTGTGAAAACAACTTTTTTGGCTTCAGGTGGTCATGAAACGTTGACATGTATTAAAATATCGAGTTCGATTGTTTTGACGATCACAATACTTTCTCCCCGAGGTGTCAAGAGAAGTAAAAAGGGACAAAACTGTATTAATATATGTAATTTAGAGTTTTAGCTTTGTTTTTTATGAAGTGGCATATTTGACCAAAAAAAAAAGCGTTTGTCAGTGATATCAAACCTTTAAAAACTTTTTTTAATTCAATTTTAATTATTTTCATTATTCTGAGATTTTACAGTACATTTATATGGATTCAAGGATTTGAGATTCGGAAGAAAGTTTAAGTTTCGGATTCGAGAAACATAGGATTCGAAACATCTCTACCGAAATTATGTGAAATTAATTTCAACACTTATCGTAACCATATATTGCTTACAGCTTGCGCCAAGATTGGTGTTGATTCTATAGCCTGCATTACATAACTGTATAGCATGTAGTATTGCAAGTATCTCACGGCGCAAATATTCGAAAAGGTTAAAAAGAGATATTTACGATAGTTTAGACACATTTATACATTTAATTGTTTAATTAATTTAGGTAAGGATTTATTTATTTTCATCGCAATACGAACAAACTAGAGTAAGAATGCTGTATGAAGGACAATTTAGAAAATACAAAAATATTGTTTGCGGCCAACATTGATGGTATTTCAGTTTATCATTAGTGTTATTTCATAGGTGTCGATAATAACTATCAAAAGTGACAGCTGCAGATCACGCATGACTTGACGTATGAATACGTGAAAGTATATTTAGTAGCTTTTATAGTTATCAGATAAGGCATTTGGTATTAAAATTGGACTGTAAGAGGACCGTCTCGGTGAGCAATAAATAGCTGCGCATACGTTCAGTCCTAAAGTAATATTAAATTCTACGACACATTATTTCAAAATAAAGTCTAAATATTTCAACAGGGCTTTTTTTTCTTAAAAAAACCTATAGTTATAGTTTTATTAATAGAACAAAATGGGTGAACATGTAACATTAACTCATTTTCAATTACTTTTTAAGAATAATTGGGGAGCTACGAGATTAGGCTTAATGAAAAAGGGCTCTGGATTTAGCCTTATTGTCATAAATACAATAATTTTTTGATAGGCTTACAACATAAAATTTTAAGATATTTGATAACAATCAATAAAATATCCTCTTTACCATGAGATAAGAAGTTTCACAGTTTTATTTCTTAATTACGTGACAAATGGTGGATGTAGGTGAAGGGCGAGAGGGAATATAAGTTTAAACAGAATAAATAAGTAGTTCGAGGAAACGGCACAGACCATTGTGTTTGTTTGATCCATCAAAAGTTACAGCTGTAGATCCCACAACTTGACAGAATGAACACATGAAAGTGTTTAAATAATTGTCAGATACAATTTTTCACTGTAGAGTCCTACTGAAGCTGTTTCAGTGACAGCTACGTTATATGAGAGGATAGTTTGATTCATAATTTATACAGACACTTCCTCATACTCGAAAAGGTAAACAGCTGGGTGGACAGAAGTGCCCATTCGCCAGCAACTTGTCCGAATTGTGAGCGCATTTAAAATAAAACCGATGGCCTGTACAAGTGTACACTGTACAGTGTACATTGTGGCAGAGGAAGGGAGTTTTGAACAAATGTTGTAATGTGACCACCTAGTGATATGTAACTTGCACACCTACATTGTGGCAGAGGAA
>CABFWB010008374.1:0-13502 GCA_902151455.1 Timema bartmani
CGGGGTGGTTTTGGGGCCTGGGGGTGCCCTCGACAAGCAAGGTCTACGAGGATGTCAGACAAGCACGTACATGTTCAAGGGCAGGAACAACAATAACAAAGCGTCACACCAACATGTTCAGGGTGCGGAGGGGGAGAGGGTGGCAGGGTCTGGGGGGAGAGGGGGGCGTGGTCACGTGACCAGCTCTAAGTCTATCAGCGAGCTGTACTATCTTATCCCACTAACTACTCCTATGCTTGCGAAAACTTAATTTAAATTAGTTTTCTTTATAGTTCTTTAATTTATTATTATTAGCCAGATTTGTTAGGAACTTAAATTTCACAAACCCAAGCTAAATCTGCTCTAGTACTAACTATAAATTCTTGAGCATAAACTAACCAATTTAATTTTTGTAATCAAATGTGGCTGTTTTAACTAGTAATTTGAAATTTACCAGGTCTGTGACAAAGTTGTTTGCAAAATGAAATGCCTGCTTAGGCCCGCCCGATACAAATATTTGCTGCCCAACTACCGCTAAAGATATGATAGAGTGATAAAATGTGATAGTGAAAATGACAGTGTAAGTGTTCCGAGTGTGTGATTGTGTAAGTGTGTGGTAGAATGGGAAAATGAGAGTGTAAGTGTTAGTGTGAGAAAGTGAGTGTATAAGACTGAGAATTAGCAATTGAGAGAGATCGAGTGAGTATGAGCGAGTGAGAGTGAGAGTATGTGTGTGTGTTAGAGAGAGAAATACTAGGAGACGAGGAAAAGAGTGTTTGTGTGTGTGTGTGAGAGAGAGGAGAGAGTGTGAGTGAAACAGTGTGTGTGAAATAAAGTAAAAGAGTGTGTGTGTGTGAGATAGAGAGAATGTATGTGTGTGTGTGTGTGTGAAAGAGAGTGTAAAATTTAGGAGGGATACTATGTGAAAGAGAGAGAAAATGTGAGGGCGTGTGAGAGCTTGAGAGAGAAAGTTAGAGAGGGAGAGATTAGTTTAGAAAGAGACAATGAGAGTGAGAGAGAGTGTTTGAGAGAAATTGAGGGAGTGAGATTGAGAAAGATTTTGAAATATAGAGAGTGAGATGAAAAGAGATTCAGATGGAGTGAGAGTGATTTAGAGAGATTTTGAGATAGAGAGCGTTTGAGAGAGAGGAAGTTTGAGAGAGAAAGAGCGAGCGTTTGTGATAGAGCATTCAAGAGATAGAACGTTCGATAAAGCGAGATTTTGAGAAGGATAGCTAGCGTTTGTGAGATAGAGAGTGTTTGAAAAAGAGTCGAGTTTTAGAGAGAGTATAATAAAGATAATGTGAGAGATATTGTGTTATAGAGAGTATTTATGAGAGAGAATGAGAGAAGATTATATGAGAGAGTGTGCTATAAAGTGTGTGTGAGAGAGAAAGAGAGGGGGGAGAGTGTGTGAGAGCGTGAGAGAGAGTGTCAAATAGAGAGAGAGAATGTGAAAATATAGGTGTGGTGCACAAAACATTGCAGTACTTTGAAATATCATCCCCTCAAAATTAAGTATCAACATGGAAACATAACTGAACTTACTGTATTTGGAAGAATGGGAAAATATATTTGTATTGTGTTATTATTTGCTAAAATGAACATCAATATCCATTGATGGAAACCAATTAACACCAAAACTCATAATTAGATAGTTAAAATGGCTATTTTTAAACATTATTCAAGATCATTTTATTGTTTTTGAGCTTATAATACCTACCAAAACAAATTTAAACATCATTATCATGCGAGAAACAAAACGTAGACAATATTTTCACGAACCTAACAACCTTTTAATCTTCGAATTATACTCAATAATATTGATTTAAATGCGAATTAACAACAATAACATTCCAATGAAAAATAGATGTTTCCCCATTCTATGCATCTCAATTTTGATGAGTTATGACCAGCATCCAAAGAAAAATTGTTATGTATTCGGACCAAAAAATAAAGATTGAATTATTATTTTTCAGCCAAAGAGATATATTTTACTTAGAGACCTACGGCCAAGCAGCAAATAACGGTTTCCATGGTGATTTAACAAATAATGAAAAACTGGAAATGCTTTGTGAAAATCGGGTTTTCGTGGAAAACTATTATTTTTCCCGACATCCTGGACTCCTAACCGTGTTCGTTTGTCAAAATCTGTTCATTCATTTCCTAATAGTTTCTATTACCTGAAACGGTTTTATCAAATTATATATAAGAAAATTAATATGGTAGTTGATACGATTATATGGTATTCCGTAACCTAAATATCATTTCGATCTACTAATTTCGCTATTAATGTACTGTACATTTAATTGTACGAGTGTTTACTTTCTTCCATTGAAATCCTATAGTAGTACCGATGGAAACGGGGAACTACTACCCTTATTCACGACATCCCTAGTAAATGTGATTTCTCTCAGATGGAGCGGTTGGGTGACAATATCCACCCCAAGCGCTGTGTACGCGCGCTTCACCGGATGGTTGAGGAAGTACAGCAAACCAAGCTTCGGGGTCCAAACGCTTCACTCAAGTTCTTATCAATATATTTAAAACGCGAAGAGATTTATTTCGACAAACATTCAATCATTACATTTCATCATTTAATGTTCATCATTAAAAAAAATAATTGGAGGCTTATACACCGTGGATGTTCCCAAATATGTTCAATTATAAGTAGATTCAAAAAGGGAGTGGGGAAGGGGAGGAGGGGAAGATTCCTAGATTTGGGAATAAATCTATGATACAAAATATATTCTATCTAGATGATATTTTTAGCACTGTATCTTACTACCCGTCCGGGCTATGCGTACACGTACTAAATACGCTAATATTTTGGGGATTAATAATTTTAAATTCAGAGAAAGTGTAGCCACATTCACTTGGATGAATAGTGAAAAACCATTTAGGGAAAACCACCCTCAGTACAGCCGACAAGGATTTGATCCCCGATCTCCCATCATCTCCAGGCTAGTCTATTGCGAGAGTGAAGCCTTAGACCATCCTGCCACTGATGGGGGTACTAAACTAATTAAATTGATAATTTGCATGTCTGAAGGCTACAGTTTAGAACTGTTATTTCAAAATAGACGTGTCCACGTGGCCAGATAGGGATTTTTTTACTATCTCCGTGCCCTTAGTCACGTGATATCGTGTCAACTAATTGGAAAATATGATTCGTTATGCAATTAAAAATACTCGAGGCAATACAATTCAAACAAATTTGTTAGTCATAATTCATATTTTCATTATTGTTTAGTATGATTGTTTTTTAGCTAAAATAACAGTAATACTTATCAATTACTTAAGTTTTTTGGGGAATTGCTACTAGTGGTTGATAAATAAAATACCAAAACATTTTAAAAAACGGCGACCCTTTTCTTTACTGTCCTAGATAGTTTCACTTCTATTCGCACCTTGATGTTAATTTATTTGTCACTCTGTGATTGGTTCTTCTTAGCGGTAATAATGGTCCTTAGGAAAGTTTTAACACCGCATCCTACAGCCTTTTCAGGTTGTACGCAACTTAGGGCCGGTCTTATGATTCCTGGATAAATAGGAATTAAATATCCAAAGCTATTATTTATGCTTTTAGTAAGGATTACTCCATTTAGATAAAATATTCTGAAAATTGAAAAATGAAAAATGACACCTGGACACGGGAATTGAACCCAGGACCTTTGGTTTAGTACGTCAATGCTCTAACCACTGAGCTATTCAAGATTCTACCCATGCTCAGGGTCATTCTTCATTAATATTTTAAGGCAGAGCCTATGATGGACGTGTGGAAATCGTCAGCTACAAATATGTGATTATATTCATATCACGAGCTATCAGATAACGCAGCCATCTTGTACTCGGTATTTGGATTATTGCTGTCATTTGTACAATTATTATAATTGTATGGGATTGCATATTAAGAATTAAATAGCCAAAGCTATTATTTATGCTTTTAGTGAGGATTACTCCATCTAGATATCATATTCTGGATGTGATATTAATATAATCACATACTTGTAGCCGACAATTTCCGAACGTCCATCATAGGCTCTGCCTTAAAATATAAGTGAAGAATGACCCTGGACATGGGTAAAATCCTGGTTAGCTCAGTGGTTAGAGCATTGGCGTACTAAACCAAAGGTCCCGGGCTCGATTCCCGTATCCAGGTATCATTTTTCAATTTTTAGAATCCTGGATAAATATTAATTTGGCAGATAAATATTTCTATCTGGTCGATAAGTTAAAAGTGCGTCTTGTGACTGCCAGATAAAAGGTATTTATCCATAACATTTTTATCGGGAGATTTAAATACCAGATAACTTTTTTCTGAAAGTTAAAATGGTTGTTGCCATAGTGATGCCTTGTTTTTCATGAGGTTTCGCCTATCAGAATCTGTTTTTAGGTTAAAATCTTGGTTCACATGTTTAGTAATCACAGGCCCAGGCTTTAACTATAAATAAAGTTAGAACATTTAATTCACACTTTTATATAAACTGACAAGCTATTTGTAGAGTTATATTTATATAAGAATAAATGATCAAAATGTGAGTACAATAAATGAAATTTTGTAAACGTTGTACTCAAATATTGACCAAATTTTGGCAGACACCGAAATTATTACTTGCAAGACATCTTAACTTCCGCGCTCAAGTGACGCCATCTGTTTACTCGCATTCGTTTAGCCGCCTTTATTTAACAAATGTTGAGCGTTGTAGCCACTTTCTGGGTAGTAGAGGTAGCAGTAGGGCTAATACGCATGCACGCACCAGTAAAATCAGTACTAACCTTGCGTTTTCTGCATAAAAATATACTTATCCTACATATAGCTATCCGGCAGATAAATTCAGTTCATAATATGCGTTGAATATTAAAGTGGCTGATAACCTTTATCTGGTTGCTAACTTTAACCTCCCGATAGCAATATTTATCTAGTAGTCATAAGACCTACCCTTTAATAAGGTTAAAGTTGGTCCCACTTCTACGGAGTATTACGGAGAACTGACTATATAGGCCTACTGTACTTTAACTTGCGGATATCAAGTCTATATAACTTACCCCAATTTGCTTACAAATTGACATATCTGACAACTAGAAAAAGCCAATAAATCTACTTTCATGTATGCATACGTCAAGTTAAATAATTTGCAGCTGCCACTCTGGTTAGATATCATCAATTCTTTTACAATTACGTTAATAATATAGTAAAATATTGTCAATGTTGACCGTGAAAAAATCTGTTTCTCTTTTCTAAAAGGCCAAATATAATTACGTAGGAAAATTAAGATATAGGTAGATAAACGCAAACTAGTTAACATTTACAAAAATAAAAATTAACATCAAACGTTAAAATTCACATTTGCAGTAGTACAACTATTTACTTGGCGTTGAGATACTTGAAATTGGATATAGTAGCTTTTTAAACTATCAGGAAAGATTCTTTTCATGACATTCCTACTATAGCTGGTTTATTTTTTCTTAATACATTTCCCCAACATCTTTGAAATATTTGTTGGTTTAAATCCATATAGGGTCAATTTTATTTTGTTTCGATTTGATTCGGATCGAAACATGCGAGATATTTTTAGTTTATGCGGTGAGCTACTGAAAATAAAAACAATGTGAAATGAAATGAATCAATTAAATGATGTTTTAATCGACAAAAAAAATAAGATTTTTCCACATACAATATTAATAAATTAACTTGAATTTTTAACAAAATCAAAAAATCAAAATTGATATATTTGTTACAAAAGACGCAGTATTCTTCTTTAAAAATTACAAATATAGGGGTCACTAGTGCGATATCATGTTATGCCATAAGGAGAGTATTAATTTTAACAAAGGAACTATTAATGACTAGATCCAATAATAAGGGTAGTTTCATATAAAATGCACCCACATTAACGCGAATAAAATTAGGAAAACCCACAGTGAATAAAACGCATGGAAAGCCATTCCGACTACACCTGGCTGGGTCTTAAACCTCAAACCTTTTGTCACTAACTTTTAACTAAGCTAATTATGCTTATGAACTTTTTTGTCGTTCATTTAAATTCCCTTTGTTACTCATATTTTACAAATTATTAATTTTATTTTAACAGAACTATACAAATATTGTTTAACACAGAATGATTTGGCATTAATAATATTGCTGAAACATCTCCTGCACTTTATTTATTATCATTTGTTTTGTATCAATCATTATGTTTATAATTGTTTTGTTTATTTTTATTATAACTTTGTGGTAAGCTAAGTATTTTTAAATAAATGTAAATAAGTTTCGTTGTGATATATGAAAAATATTCAGATATAATTTGAGCGTGCTTAATATTTACAAATTTTCATTGGGTTTTTTTATGCCCATTAAATGAATGGATATAGAAATGTAAAAAGGAGCTATGAAACTTTACCGGTCATTTTTAGATGTAATTGAACTAGTGACGTTCACTTCATTTTAGAAGAACTTGAATTTGAAAAAGTTAATATTTTGGAGATTGATCTTGAACTATCTTGATATATTTAGGAGCTTTACAAGCACTGGTCAATAGGCCTTTTTTTTAATTGTTCTGTTCTGTTAATAACTAAGCTTTTATAAAATAAAATAGGTCTGTATTAGTATAAAATGTACCCCCAGTATATAATGTGAGTGTAAATTAAAAATCCCTCAATACAACAGATTGGGATTAAATCTTCCCTATCATGCGATTAATAATAATAATAATAATAATAATAATAATAATACTTAGCACCGCGTCTTACTATCCGTTCGAGTTATACGCTTAAGTACTAATTACGTTGATGGGTTAGGAATTTGGAAGGTTGATTATAGAGGAAGGGAACCCGTATTTGGAAAAACCACTCCCAGTTCACCCAACTGAGATTCAAACCTCGATCTCACCATCCTCGGCAGTCTATCTCAACACGAAACCAGCGCGTTAGCCAACTACGCCACCGAGGCGGGTGTCACGCTATTGATGGTGCTAATTGTGTCCAAAATTTTTATTTGATAATAAACATAATTTGTTCTAAGCTACTTTAACCATTTATCTTTGTTTATTTAATAGGCCTATGTATTGTTCCCTCTAGATACTGAACAGCTTAGCTTAGTTAGTAGTGCGTCTGTATATTGATCTAAAAGACTATTGGTTCGATTACCAACATGGTAGAAGCGTATCTTTCTACTGAACTAAAATCCCTGATTTAAATTACCATAATGGTCGAAAAAATGTATCATCCATGAAAATTTAGTTTCCACTTTAAAGTGGGGGTGTGGGGTACACGAGAAAAGGCCGGTGTGTTTGCTGTTTTTATAGCAAAACTATTTGTTTGCCAAAAAAATAAAATATTGCTTCAATCCAAACATAAAGTTTAATTTTATTCACATGGTAATATCAACAGCTGATGAATAAAATATAATAATAATAATAATAATAATAATAATAATGCTAATAATAATAAATAATAAAATTATAAATTAAGTTGAATTGAATTTTATAGAAATTTAGATGTTATAGACACATAGTGTTGTGTACATTATATATTTTTATATGAATGTTTTGACAAAGACATCTAGATTCAACTTAATTGTATGATTTTAGATGTCGTAATTTTAACGTGTTAAAGGTTTTCTCACTTGTGTATGTTTATATTTCATAACACTGCTAATTACTTCATGTGTCACATTAAATTTCTTTCAAGATCTCTAAACATATGTTAGCTCAAACTTTATTGTGATAACGTTTTAAATATTGAACACATCTTTTTATTTCATTTCTATAATGTATACTGTACATAGGTATAAATTCTCAACCATTTAATTGAATCATAATTTACCTACAAGGTATATTATTTGTTTTCTAGGCTAACATTGTGAATTCTAGTAAATGAACAAACAAATCTAGTCTACTTTCGTTTTTTAGTAAGAAGAGCCTTTTAGAAAATACAAACATATTATTTTGCTGTCAAAATTGATAAGATTTTACTATTTTATTAGTATTATTTTATTGTTATTAATAATATATATTAAATGTGACAGCTTCAAATCACATGGCTTGACGTATGAATTTATGAAAATTGTTTTAAGTAACTCTTGTAACTGTCAAAAAAGCTTATTGTTATCATAATCTGACTGTAGACAGGGTCACCGGAAGAACGAGTTGACTATCCAGGGCACTAAAAACAGCCCCAACTTCTTACTAAGGCCATAGGTCACACTTTTCAATCACTACTAGAGAATAATTAGATTTATTTTGGCCAAAAAAAAGTTTTTCTATAAAAACTGCAAAAACACTGACTTTTTATCGCGTCCCCAAAATCCCCACCTTATGAAGATATTTGAAGTTTGTTTCTAATCGTATAATATTCGAAAAAGTAAAAAGGGGAGTGAAATAAACCAAGGGGGGGGAGTACATTTATTCCAGGTGGGGAGGATTATTTTCTAGGGTCCCCTACTCCCTGAAAAGCCCTACCGTCAGTTATTCTATACCTTATACCTGTATTTAATAAGTTCCTAATCTAAAAATTTTTATTTGGAAAAAGCAGGGGCTATGTAAGTTTATAAATGTTAAACAAATTTAGAGCATTTTAAGTATTTAATAAATGTATTTAATTACCATCAAATAAACTCCAGAGAGCTTCTAGAAACATTTAATATTCTTTATATTTATTTTCCTTTGGCAGTTGCCCCCTGAAGCTTTGTCCTGACTACGCCTTGTGTGATACCCTTACCCTTGAAACGCAGCTAAGATACAACATGACAAGTATTTATCTATTTATAAATTACAATACGTGAAACAAATGTTTGCTTTAAACTTTTAAGATAGGCTGAAAAAATAAGACACGATTAAGTTATTGCTAAACATTCTTTACTCAACCTCCAAAAGACTGGTTTCGTTCAATTTCTTGTTCATTTTGTAGTCCCATCTTATCCCTGAACATCTTCTGGTATATTTACTTTTAACAAAATTTACCCTTCTCATTAGTGAGGGGTTTGGAGGGGGGAATATGGCCAGGAGTGGATTGGGACACCGGGAGATATCCTGGCGGGTTGGTTAAATTTAGAATACCCCAACTACTTTAAACTGAAATAAAGCTATCCATTAAATACTAGATTATTATTTTTTTAATCAAAAGTTCCTGTGTGTGAGGCTGGGGATTCCTAGAACACATTATTTGTGAAGATATACAATGTCATTAAAAGTAAAACTATCCTGTTTGTTTTTCCTTGGTGTAGTTAATAAACAATATCTTAAGAAAACGTAAAACCATCTTTATAATCTACATAAATAGTGGGTGGAGGATTAGTTTACAAACTTAAATGTTTCAAAAAGACTTTCAACTATTGTATTACAATTTAGAAGTATTTTTGCCCATGTCAGTAGAAAGTAGAAGCTTATGTTTTAAGTTGACTGAATAGTGACGTAATCATCGATAGTATAGATAAAATAGCATAGGGATTTAATTTGCCATTAATAAAAATATGAATACCTCCCCTCACCCCTTCAGCTAGCATTGAAACCTAATTTCAGTGGTATTTATAATGTATTATATGGTAGCCCCGGGCAGTTTGGGACCTGCCAGTCCACACCTGGGTAGAGTCCAACGAGCTTGTGGTTCCTTCAGTAATGAAGTTGTTTTGTTAGCACCACGTCTTACTACCCTTTTGGGTTATAAGAATAAATATCAATTACGCTAATGTGCTAGGAGCATGGAAGGTTAAATATAGAATAAATGTTCTTGCATTTTCGTGAAGAAAGGGAGTGGAGATCCATTTAGTTAAAAATCCTCCTAATAACAACCAACCGTGATTCAAATCCCGATCCCCCTGTCAGTTCAGTCTATCGCAAGAATGGCGGCTTGGACAATTCCATGACCAACGCGCGTGGTAGTAAAGTTGATACCTTTTATGAATCAGAATATACTGCGGACAGTGCCGTAAGGCAATTTGATCGGAAACTGCTTCGATCTAAACTAAAGAATCAGTGGGTGTCTCCAAGCCAGCATATTTGACATCCAAAAAGGCACCTCCTGTGTCCATCGAAATTTTTAGGAAGGACTAACTGCTCCTACCCCATCATATTCCTGTGACCCTGGTCCTGATCATTTTGCAGCCGTGAGAACTTTAATTGTCACTGATAGTCAACATTCTTCTTCTTCGTACCCCTCTTCTTTCTTATCTTCCTCCCACAATCATACATCATCCATCATGATTATTGTCCTTCAAGCCTGACTAATTTTAAGTGAGAGGGATGATGAGGTTTGTTTTGAGGATATGCCCCCGTATAACGTGGATGTATAGGAAAGTCACCCCCAGTTCACAAGACAGGGGTTCGACCCCCCTCAACCTCACTACTAGTGGTGACCAAGTCTGATGGTATATCCTAAAGTGCAAGCCTTGGCATTGTCAAACGCATCCAAGGCTCTTTGAGCTATGGTTAGTGAGGAACCTGTCAATCGTGTCACATCTGTGGCAGGAAACTCACTTCCTTTTCTTATTTTTTAAAATGTTTCTAACACGCGAGGTCGTCCGAATTATTGTCATGTGGGAAATGTGTAATTTCTGATGATAGGCTTTGCACTGGTAATATACACGTCACCAACATGACAGAGAACCAAGACTCACATTTACCGCCATTAAAACCTTTCTTACTCCACGTATTACTGCCCATCCGGGCTATCCGCATATAATATATATACCTACAAGGTAGGGATGAGTACGGTATTATTTATAAAGGAAGTGTACCAGCGTTAGCTTGTAGGGGTATTGGGAAACTATTTATAAACACAAAACATGAATATCCCGTCAGGATTTAAACCTTAACCTTCTCCATATTTGTCAAACCAGACAATATGATACTGAAGCCTTTGTCCATTTGCTTACTGAGAGAAACGGACAACTGAGACAGCTATTTAATATTAATCAACAGAACAGCAGGGAGTGGACAGCTAACACCGACAACTGCAAGGCAGTTTTCTAACTGATGGGCCGGCGACATTATCTGGTGCAAATGAAGGAGTACAGCGGTTGAACAACATGCCCAGACTTTGACATAGGAAGACTAATTTGGGACAAATATCGATTTTAACTTTATTTCTTAAAAAGTTCCTAGCTATAAAATTATGTGCTCACCTTTCATGCTTTCATTTGTGTAATTGTAGCTTATGTTAATCACTTATAACAGTTTTTAATGTGATCGACGAATGATTACGTGTTTAGGTTCGGTTTCATTTCACATACGAGCACACTAATTAACATATAAGTAAATAAATAAAAGCCTCAAACGAATAATTAAAGTTTATAAGAGTAGTTTGATTCTTACAGGAATATAGAATTCTTTGACCCGCTAATGAGGCAAAAAAAACTTTCTAATGTGAATGTATTTAAAAACAAAATTGATTTTAACAAAAATGGTTGTTTGATGGATTAAATATCCAAGCTAATATATTTTTAGTTACGGTTATAGTCGCATCTAAATATCTTATTCCTTAAATTGAGTCATTGCACTATTAGCTGCAATAAGCCCTTCTGAGTCGACGGTGGCTGAATAATCTGATAGCTCGTGATCTTAATCGATTACTCATATGTATCTGACGACTTCCTCACGTCCATCACAGACTTTGCCCTAAAATATTAGTGAAGGGAACAGAACAATTCCTGGATAACTCAGTGGTAAGAGCTTGGTTTACCAAGCCAAAGGTCTTAGGTTCAATTTCCGTGTCCAGGAGTCATTTTTCAATTTAAGGAATATAAAAAAAATTGTTTAGGTGGTTGTTTGCTAATGGCCCTGATACTGAAGTTCTTCTTGCATACCAATAGCTTTTAGAACACTATAGTTGACTAGATGATCTACAACCATTGTATAATCAGCTACCTTACGAAGTACACAGTGAGGAGATAGATATATTTCTCAAGTTTGTGGAGATAGGAAACCAAGCAATCATGACCTATTAACTATTATGTAACAGAAAAAGAGTGACAGCAGATATCCTTGGGCTTCCCGGGATGATAGTAAAAATAAGTAACAGTAATTTTCATACGGGCTGCTAAAATACAAGTACAGCCTCAATCAATTTGCTGACCGGAACCAACGATCCCGTGGACCACTGGTTTATAAACATTGTTGTAAGATTTAATAATGAGAGGGCGGCAGGTTAATGGTATCATAAGGCCCTCAGTGCAGTATTAGTCATTCCTTCACGTTCCAATAATGTAGGCAGTAATATATTTCTAAAAGCACTAAAATCATATTTTATTAAATAAAACAAAATTATATCAGGTCAAACTAAAGGTCTCCACACACCAGCGGAGTGGCGGTGGCGATCATGATCGCACACACCGAAGCGATCAGTTCGCAGCTCAGAGCTATCAAAGATATCACGATATCACTTTGTTTTAGGAAGGCCTTGGTTATAGTCATTCACCTTAATTTGAGAACTGTTACATATTCAGAGAATTGGATCGAAAGCTACTTAGCATTTGGAATAATTAGGATGCAAATTATCTTTTTAGTATAAATGCAAACCCCTCTCTACGTTATTTTAATTCATGAAAGGCTTTTAAAAAAATGTCAATCAGACAAACTAAAATAAACGAAAATCCTGCTTTTCTAGGTTCTGTTCCGTGCTCTGTACTATATATAGGATAAGTGTATAAAGTTTCAACTTTGTAGGTCATTTAGAGCCTTCTATAGGCTGTGAAAAGACACACACACACACACACATTAGCAAATATTATTTATGCATACATACATAGGCTTATATGTACATAAATATATATATTTGAGTTGGGTGATACCTGCTCATTTTTATTTTTTTATTTTTTGTTTCTCATTTCATCTGGGCTTCAAGATTTCTTCAACTTTCGTTCTAAAAAAAATATTTCGGGGTTCCCCAGTTGGAATTTTCTGTTACCAAGTATTTTTACATATTTATTGGTTAGGATTACCTGCCTGAAAAAATTCAATTTTCTAAGTCTTCTGGGTTTCGAGATTTTTTCAACTTTGGTTTGTTTAAAATCCACCCATTTTGGGGGCCTCCTTGGGATTTTCAGCCACTAAGTATTCCCGCACCCTTTTGGAGCAAAGGCTACCAGTCTGAAGAATTTTAGCCTTCTTGATCTCTTAGGGTTTGAGATACTTTCGACGGGGATTTTTGACAAATCCCCCATTTTGTGACTCCCATTAGAATATCCAGTCGCCAAGGTATTCCTAGGTGTATGTAGCTCCACAATTTCAATGAGTCTTTCAGTAACACTGCTCATAATGAATTGTCAAAATTGGACAAAACTGGACGTGGGCATGGGTCAATCTCGACATGCAGCAACTAACCGCCACCCCGAGGTAGATCACTGCACTGGCCGCGATATTGCCCACCTGTCCGCGCCTTTGTGTGCGCGTTCATTAGGTAACATAGGCTACATCTGACCGCCACCCCGAGGTAGATCACTGCACTGGCCGCGATATTGCCCGCCTGTCCGCGCCTGTGTGTGCGCGTTCATTAGGTAACATAGGCTACATCTGACCGCCACCCCG
>CABFWB010008376.1:7190-18353 GCA_902151455.1 Timema bartmani
ATATCAAGTTTCAGCTCAATCGGTAAAATAGTTTAGGCTTTAGTTGGAGGCACAGACAGACAGACAGACGGAAATTCAAAAACAACTTTTTTGGATTCAGGGAGTCATGAAACGTCAAGATTCATCAAAATCTCGAGTTCGATTTTTTTGACGATCACCATACTTTCTCTACCTGTAAGATAGAGAGAAAGTAAAAACTATGTCTTAGACATAAAACTTCAATTCTTCTAATTTAAAATGACCACAATATGTAGGAAACATCTAACTTTTAAATATTTGGATCTCAGGACACTTTCTCATGGCCGTACCCAGAAGTTATATTTTGAAAAATTGGTTTAGCTAGACAATACAAAATATTATTATATAAGTAGTTAATGAACAACAAAATCAAAGAAAAATTAATGTGCTAATCGACATCTTGTTTACACAAATTTACATATTCTTGCTCTTGCTAGCTAGGAATAAACAAATTAATATTATATTATATCATATTGAAATACAAACTCAAAGTAAAATTAGCTCAAATCCTTAGATTACTGTCCTCATCCACATATTGTTGAAACAAATTGAACATCTTCTTGCTTTTTCTGTGTGGGATTGTCATCCTGTTGATGTTCATTTATCACCCTTTTATAATAGACTTACTGAAGATTTTTCAATCTCCTCCCTGTTCTCCACGAAATGTTTTCCAAGAAGTTTGACAACATCTGCTAGCTTTGGAGGTTTAACTAAGACACCTGTAAGGAACTATAGAGTTATTAGATTGGCATTTTTTACCCTTTTCGAGTATATATTTAGTTACCTGCACCAATATCAGACATGAACCTCACTTCTTCACAAACAAGAAAATGATTATGAATTAAATAGAAAAGCTACTATTTTGTTAGTTACGGCTATAGTAGCATGTAATCGCCCTGCCCTAAATTGGGGTATTTGTTTAAATTAACATTAAAAGTGTTGAAATTTGCGAGTGACAGAACTGGTCTAGTTAGCTTGTTTTAATTAGTTAGTAAACTATAGGACGAAAGAGCTGACAACTCAAAACAGTGTGTCAATAGTAGTTGGCAATCAGGCTGATGTGTAGTATTTATGGTTCTGTTTTAGAGCTATCGGGGCTGACAAAATAATATCTATACTAAGGGGTCACTCTGCCCGTTTTTGGTGCTGCGCGGGATAGAACACCATGTCATCGGGTACTTGTGCTGGAGGGCAGCCGTCATGCCCAAGGTTTAAGCATTTCTTACCTAGCCAGTTCTGTCATGGAATCCTAAGTAAATTCGCTATATCTTTTCGTAAACTTCCTATGAGATAATATTTTGTAGTAGTTAGTAGTTCTATAATAAACCCTAAAAACCAAAGCCGTCTATAAATTATGTACCTACAAATATATTTTACCGCCATCCCTATCTTTCCCCACAAACCATCCTGACATGTTAGGCCCACAGGGAAGGGGGTGGTGACAATTGTTGTCAAAAGTTGGATCTAGAAGGGGATTATAGGTTTTTGACATTTATATAAAAAATAGCGCTACTATTTGAGAACTAATTAGGAAGGGAACGACTTTGACAAACAGCCCCGTCGTGGTACTTAGGCAGCGATTGGGGGTTCTTGCAACGACCGGTTCGTGCTAGGTGAGTAAGGAAGCTGTAACCAGGATCCAGAGGAGAGGAGATCCAATTCAACGTTGATGCACCACCAGTTGTAGAGAGGAGCAGTGGAGAACAAAGATAGGGATTCTTGGACACAATTACCATGTCTTTAGTCGAAGTTAGGGGGGTGAAGGTTGACATATAAACTGCTATTAACCAACTAGCGGGGGAGCTGGAGAATTTTAGGGGGTAAATGTTAATTTGGAAGCGGCTCAGAAGAATAGGAGTGATAATGAACTAATACCAATGGCTAAGAATTTTTCATTGATGCCAACTGTTAGAGTATTCCACGGGAGACCAGAATACAACATTTTGGTGTTTTTCGAGAAGATAGGTCAAGATTCAGTAGTATCAGGATAGTCAGATTTAGAACTAAGGGCTGTAACTAAATTACTATAAGGGGGAGAAGCGTTAGAATTTGCAATTTCAGATCCAAGCTATTTAGAGACCGACAGTTTTGAGGGTTTGAAAGAGCCTTAGTGGATAGGTTCAGAAAGAATTAAACAAGCCGATTTTTAGTGAGCAGTTGACCAAAATTAGACACTTGAAGAGAGAAAGTGTAGAAAGGTTTGCGGAAAGTATTAAGAAAACTAATGTCAATACGTATGAATTAGGGGATGATCCAGTCCGAAATGAAATAATTAAATTCGAGGCTGACCAGAGAGCCCTATATTCTGTTATAAATGAACTTTTCGGAGAAATAGGTAAATTTACAAAATTAGCAAAACCTAAGATGTTCAAAGAAGCAGTGGAAGCGGCCATATACATTGTGGAAGCAAACTATCGACCACAAGAGAGAGAAGAAAATATTCGTTGGACGATCTTCCCTATAGATAAGGGGAAGCACTATTTTACATGTAAGAAACAAGGCCATGTGATGAGGGATTGCAGATCTACTAAGAGGATACAGCAGTCGCCTACATTGAAGAGGAAGCAGTGTTGTAGGTGTGGTAAAATGGCGCATTTCGCGAATAGTTGTTTTGGGGAGGTTATTCATTACCCAAACGAGAACAGGGTAGTAGAAGCCACTAACTACGGCCCTCAGCCAGAATTGTCCCACAGCGTCAGTAGAAAAAGCTGAAGCTACCAATGAGCTAGTGTTAGAGTGTATTTTTCAAAGGACAAAATATAGATTTTTAGTAGACAGTGGGGCACAAATTTCAATAATGCGGGAGAAGAGAGTGGAATTTATGAAGATTTACAAGAAGATATATGAGATTTCGGGTTTATTAGGTTGCAAAATACAGAACTTGGGAGAAGTTGTGGTGGATTTATAGATAGGTAAGAAAGCTTATAGGGTTGCATTTTAAGTTTTGAAATGTCGGACCAATTTTAACTATGATGGCATACTAGGCCTAGACTTCCTGACAGAATACTCGGTAGTAATAGATATATCCAAGCAGACGTTACGATTAGGGGATGTTATACATAACCTGAATGAAACCTCTGATAAGGAGACAATAAGGGCATGCGTGGTTATAAAGTTAGTAAATAACCCTATTTGTGCTATGGAAGCTGTTGGTGAGAGTCTGTGTCCAGGCACAAGTAAGTTTGTAAGGGCTGATGTAAGATTGTCAGATAAGCTTTGGGGTATAAGCTGTATTTCTTTAGTAGAGCCATTGTTCACGAATGACTTTTTAAACGATCAGCAAGTATATGTGCAACGCAGCATCTGTACTAACTCGTTGACACAAGGTAATCCAGAGATACCCATAGGGTTGATTAATATAGGGGGTGCAAGAGTTTAGCTACACAGGAATCACAAAATAGCTGAGTCGCAGTTGTTGAAGGAAAGCGACATCATAGAAGCTGACTGGGAGTCAACTTTGGCTGGGGACGTGCGGAGTGTGACCCAGAGACTCACAGTTCCAGGAAAAGCTACGGGTAATCACGTAAACAGCTACAGGGGTATAAAAGATATCTAGATCTGTATCAAGGAAACTGCTGGGAAGGATATTGTTTTCTGCGAAAAATTGGAACATCGTACCGCTACACAAAGGAAGAAACTTGGGACAGTTTTAGAAAAATATCTAGACATTTTCCCAGGGCGAAGTAATTTACCACTGACGACTAGCATCGAACACGTGATCCAACTAGAAAAAGCCAAGCTCATCGCGCAGACAGCTTATCGTAGGTTTTCAGGGAAGAACGCAAATGTTGCAAAACCTCCAACCAAACTGTTAAAGAGGGTTTACATTTTGATAAGATTGAAGAAGCGGAACGGACTAAACTACAAGAGCTATGAAAGAAGGTGTACAAGAACAGCCACGATTCATTTGTAAAGCAGACCAAGCAACACGACAAGAGGGCATGGGCTTGACTACATACCATGCCGGAGATTGAGTCTATTTGACGAAGACCACCTTAAGGAAGTTAGGAAGTTCCAGACGAAGTTAAAGGGACCATACAAAATCTTAGAAGTCCCATTAAGGGTTACTGTACGCATTCAGCCCCTTACCGCTCAATTATAGTTAATGTATGGAGTACAAAATCTTTTGTGTCTAGGAATCTTATCTCAGTTCTGTTCACAGATCCAGGGATTCCACCACGGGGTGGACCCAGGAAGGCGCCTGTCATCTAGGAGGTTGATAAGAGATGAAAGAGGTCCTTCCTTCATACCTTGGAGCCGACACCATCAACACATAGGGCAGCATGCAAGAACGTTAGTGAATGCTTAGTAGACCGACACTATAGGTCCACCTTTTAACTTATGATGACGCAAGCAAACCCACGATAGTGTCTGTCCACTTAGCATACACTTAGTCAAGAGCTTGCATACGGCCCAAAGAGTGGGAAGACACCCTGAGACACCAGCTCATCGGTGTATGTTGAGGTCACGTCGGCAAATTATAAAAAGTGAGTGAGTGAAAAGTTATCTTTCTCTCAGAGAGAGGGAGAGAGAGAAAGAAAAAAGTGCAAGTGCAATGAAACGATCACGAGCACGTCTTGCTCGTTGGTCGACCCGTGTTCAAGAATGTGATAATCAGCTAAAAGAAGGCTGAACAGAAAAAATAATAATTTGAATGGCATGCCTTGTTATAGTTTGTAAAAGAGAAATTTTATTTTTTGTATTGTGTCATATTTTGTTATTGTTAAGTTATTATACGCATTAATTATTTTTATAGAAGGAATAATTTTACTTCTCATTTTTGGAGGATTTTTGGTTCGATCTCAAAAGGATTAAATTATTGTTTACACCTCAGGTACAGGTATAGCGTTTGAATAAATGAGAGAAGTGTTATTGTAAGAAAATAGCTACTAAATGTTTTAGATTTTAGCAGAAAACCTCTTTTGCATGAGCAGGAACAGTTAAGAGGGTCAATAGGGATTGTTCAACAACTATGAACAGGATTATTATGTGAAAATAAAGAGAATGATAATTGGTCAGTTAACTTCCAGAATTCTTTAGACCAGTTACGGGAAGATTTCATAAATTCAGTGCAGAACTAAGTAGCATAACAAATTTGGTACCTACTAGAGCATCTCGTAGAGAAAGATCTTTGTTCGATCTAGGAGAAAAATCCTCAAGAACCTGTTCGGAACTTTGGATTACGAAGATTTGTCTTTGTTACATGAAAAGCTAGATTAGTTAGATCAGAAACAAGATGGATTGATAGTAGACCGTGAAAACCAATTAGTACTTATGAAGGGGTTACAGGAAAAAATAGTGAATAACACTGAGTTCATTACCAGGTTAGCGCGAGACTATATCAAGTATGATCAAAAGTTGTATGGTTATATGTATAGTATACTTCCAGCATGGAATCTTTACCGAGAGGGATGCATATCCTTACCGCTCACGTAGATTTAAATGGGTTATTATTAAGAGTGTCGGAAGGATTAACAAATGTTCGTTTAGAGTTGAGTAGTTTACGTTATGCTTTAGAAAGTAGTTCGAAACATCAGTTAAGTAGTATGCTTAAAAGCTAGAATTATTTTCAAAAATACTCACAATAATAAGCGCAAACATACAACCCCCACTTTCAATTATACCTCCTATAAAGCCACTATACATATATGACTATTACAAAATGAGTTAAGTTAAGGTTGGGTGCTAGTGAGCGCGAATTTAGTGCGCTAATTTTGCAGTTTTTATAGCATAAATATTTTTTGAACAAAATAAATCAAACTTTTCTTCTATAAAAACATAGAGTTTAGCTTTATGCACGTGCTAATATCAACAGTTTTTGAATATCTATCATGAGCATGGTGGCATTTGGTGACAAACTTTTTAAATTAAGAGAAAAAGTTGTCACTAAATTCCAGGACACATCTGACAGATATTCAAGGACTGTTGAGATTAGCATGTGCAGAAAACTAAACTATATTATGTTTCTATAGAAGAAATATTTGATTTATTTTGGCCAAAAATGTTTATGCTGTAAAAACTTCAAAAATACTTCCATAAACTCACGCTCACTAGCACCCCATCTTAATACAATTTAATAGGAAATAATTTCATCTAATTGTTAATATACCTTTGTTAACCAGAGAAGGAATTCTTGAGCAATACCAAATTCACATCATTCCAGTAGCTTTGTATAAATCAAGAACCTATGTGGAATTTGATCTTGAAGAAGTAACTTACTATTAATCAATACAAATAGGGGGTATTTAGATCTCTTGATCAAAGTTATTTTTTGGAGTGTAAAGGACAAAATGTGTTCAGTGGCCCTAACAATTTAATGTTATTAGATAGTAACTCGGAAAAATGTGTTTTCCATCTGTTTATGTCTAGACTAGATACTATCATTTGTAAGATAAAAGTAAGCATTTAAAAAATCATGTTTTTAAAAGAATAATATCTGGATGGATGGATGGATGTACCGTATGTATGTTGTACTGGAAGACACTGAAGTTACTTTTATATGTAAAGAGAGTTTACATTCCATTCCTTCAATAACTAAAACTTTAACCCATACAGGGAGGATTTAAAATGTTTCAGCTTGTGATCTAATTTTTTTTAAATTTCTTGCCATTCATCAAGGCAGGTAAAGTAAGAGGCAGTGGAATGTTTATGTAAGATTTCCCGACATAAGAAACATAATTTGGAGAAAGAGTTCTAATTTTTCTTATGTAGACGTTCCTACACATATACAGGAGGAATTAGACAGTTATGTAATTTCCAGTGGTTCAACAGTAGACTTTGATAAGTTAATTCATCAATTCAAGGCAAAAATCTAAGAAAGACATTTTAACAAATTACTTGTGTGTAATTACGTTATTCCCAGTATTGTAATTTTGTGTTGAGTTATTGTAACTTAATTTTATGTATTTAGAAAGTTAAACAAACATTGTAGAGGCCATAAAGCCGATTCAGTGGGCTTACATAATGTCAGTGTGACATTACCGCTCAGCTTAGTTGACACTATGACAGGAGTTGAGTCATGAAATTCGAGGGTAATTGAGTAAGACAGATTACATAACTTATAATGGTAAAGAAGAAATTCACGAATATAATAAAGTCCTAAAATGTAAGACTTTGAATAAATAAACACTGACAATAAATTAAACATAGGCCTACGAGGAAAAATAAACATGTATATATATATATTTAATTTTTTTAAAGGGGGTTTCAAGATATTCGTACATGTGTTCGAATATCTTGGAAAACCCCAGGATAATGTAATCGCCTGCCATAAATTGGGGTGTTTGTTTAAATTAATATTGTAAGTGTTGAAGTGTTGCAAGTGACAGAACTGGTCTAGTTAGCTTGTTTTGATTAGTTAGTAAACTATAGGACGAAAGAGCTGACATCTCAAAACAGTGTGTCAGTCTTGTTTTTGGCAACCAGCCCAATGTGTAGTATATTACATGGTTCTGTTTTAGAGCTATCGGCGCAGAAAAAATATTATCTATACTTCGGGGTCACTATGCCCATTTTTGGGGCTGCACGGGATAGAACACCGGGTCATCGGGTACTTATGCTTGAGGGCAGCCATCGTGCCCAAGGTACCGGGGTTGGTATCCATGTAGGCCCCTCGATTGTGTCAGTCAGGCCATCTGTTAAGTATTTCTTACCTAAACAGTTCTGTCACGGGCTCATAAGTAAAGTCTTTCTAAAAAAAAAAAAAAGCTTCTAAATACATACAACTATCTCCAGGGGACTCAGATGGTTTCGCTCGAGGCGAAGCCTTGCAACCCACCCATTCCTTCATAAAAACTTAATGTCTACTAATTGTCCCCTTAAACGAAGTGGTTTCTGCCATCACTCTATCACTATTTAACAAAGATATTTAGCTTACTTTTATTTTCAAAGACAGATTACATAACTTATAATGGTAAAGAAGAAATTCACGAATATAATAAAGTCCTAAAATGTAAGACTTTGAATAAAATAAACACTGACAATAAATTAAACATAGGCCTACGAGGAAAAATAGCATGAATTAATATCATCTCTTGAAATGTTTCTATAAAATACAGTTTGCAAAGAAAATGTGAGAACTAAAGTGGATAATACTAGTTTTGACTTCGTGTTAATATTACGAAAGGTCTTTAGTGCAATTTTGCAATGAAATTAAAAAAAAAATCTTTTATTTAAATGTTCAGAAAGATTCTGTTTTTCCTTTAGAATTTTACTAAAAGTTTCAAAAACTCATCTTTTGCTAACACTTGTTTTAAAAAGGTTTTTAATGAAAATTTGGTTATATTTTAAATATAATATTTTTAATGAAAATTGGTAAAGTGAGGAAGCCTATTCAAAAACTGATCATGTCTAAGTACAAAATATAATATTTAAAAATATATAGATAGATTTGCTACACAAAAAACGTCTAACAAGCCACCATGACTAACTAAATAAGTTCCTTTTTCAAACATAGAGAGTACCACTTACGTGGTAAACATCTTACCACCAATTTTATCTAACTTCTTTTGTTACAACGTCTTTTAATTTGATCTGTGGTATGTATTTTGTAATTTGTGTAGTTGACAATGGATATTATAGATAGTAAAAATAATACACAAGTTTCAGAAAATTGCAATTTTTTTGTTGCAAGAAAGAAACGCTTCTGCAAAATGACAGTGAAAAGGGGCCAACATTTTTGTGGAGAACATTCAGATGCCAAAAATCATGTGAGTAACTTTAGTTCTAAACATTCTATCATTATAGGCCTAGATTCAAGCTTTCATGGATTTGGGATTTGCTTATCGTTGTTTCATTTTAAGAAAATCATAAATTTATATACAATATACTATGTGAAATTTTTAATTCACTAGAAATTTAGGAACAGTAGCCTAAACATGTCTTGTTTTTCTCTTTGGCAATAATATTTTATTTCACAATCTTATAGCTATTATTATTATTATTATTATTATTATTGCAATATATGTAAGTTTACCACTATCTGGATGCTGTAAAAAGAGTAGATTCTTAAAATGACTACCGGGTTTATTATTGAGTTACTAGCGAGAGTGCAAATATCACATGAATTACCGCACACAATTTATTATTTATACACCAACTTTTGCCGCAAGCAAAGTTAATGTCATTTTAAAAAATATGTTCACTAAAACAATGTTTCTAGTCACAGAGTTTATAATATCTCAGACAGAGAAGAAATCGCGCAACATATTCACGGTAGAAATTACTATCATGTAAACTTTGGTGAAATGATAAACTATGTAGTATGCCTATACATCTCAAGAGTAAAAAAATCAATATTATTGTATTTATTTATGTTTTAAGATTGTAAACATGGAATACTCGTAATAATTAAAGGAAATAAAGTAACAAAATTTAAGGCAAGGCTTCTTTGTAAATTACTTTAGTGGCTTATCACCAGGAGCGAGCATTTGTTGGTTGCTGCTAGAACTATCACGGGAACACACCACTTATAGTTGTCCATGTTAGAAACACTTGCCGTGAAGATCAACGCCTACCACCTTCAGGGTTTGTCCTTGCGCTGTGTTTATGGTCATCATCATGCCAACCCTTGATAGGAAATTGCATGCATTCAAACTGGAAGGGCAGGTCTGATGGAATCATGGGTATTCTTGTTATCAAGACCCATTCTCCTGTAGTGCAACCTGTCATGTCAGTCACCTCTTTGATAATGTTTTGCCGACTAGTTATCGAAGCAGGTCCTATTACGCAGTTAAGGTGGGTTCAAATTAAGCAGCAAAATTTTAATTGAAGAGAATGAATGGGTAAACCGAATGGACTAAGGGCATTATAAAATTAAACAGGGAAGTGCTCATGGACATGTAAGTGCGAGATGGTGCTTCAAAACGGTCTAAAATACCATTGTGTCAAGTTTATCAGCCGATTTGTTTTTGGAACTAAAATAGCATGTTAATTAGACCACTATAGAGGAGTGTTTTGTAGAAGACATATTTCAGGATGAATAAAATTGACTAATTCCTGGATATCCTTGATCACAACGCATATCTTGGAGTTATTCAAAGACACTTTGCTTTTGTGCTCCGCAAAGACTTCATTGCTGAGTTTCAGCAATATATTGACAAATAAGTTTTGTTTTTGTCATCGCACAGGCAGATGTATATGTTGGTTGACAAGGAAAGTTTCACAACGCTTGGGAATATTTAGGACCTTTTCAGGCAGGCATTTACCTCATCAGATCTAGTGACTCTGAATTGCCGGTAGTTTGTCTGAAGTCTCCTAAGAACAATACAGTGACATCTCACAAGAGCACAATGTTACTTCTGATATCTCTGAGTTAGACTATATCTAGATCTTCAATTAAGGTCTTATGCGACATTGTACTCTTATTCCATAATATAGGCCTGCAAAATAATTTTTGCAGTAATTTTGAGGTGAAACTTTGCTTATAATATTGCTTATAATATATGTTCCACATGACAATTTGATTGTTAGAAAAATGGAAAGGTAATTTAAATGTCACATTTGCTGTTCTTCCCTCTTCTAGCAAAGTACGGTAGTGACTATATCCACTAAAGCCACTGCAAAGGTAACACATCCCTCAAACCTGAGCCTGAGTTTAGAAAAAAAAAAGTATTTTCTTTACCTCTGGGCACATCTCAAAAGAACACTTTTCCTGCTGGATCTCGGACCCTATATGATACTTTCAAGTATACGGCAAGTTGTTATTTGTTCACTAGATGCTAGTTTATTCATAGTTTGTAATAGAAATGGCAGGTTGTTTGTTGTCTTTCTCAAATAATTTCTATACAATATAAAATCCATTCAAATGGTTAAGTAGAAGAATAGGCTACCTAAGTCAGGGTTGCCACGCACCTGGAAAACAGGGAAAACCGGGAAAATACAGGGAATTTGTTCATGTCTGGAAAAAACCGGGAAAACACAGGGAATTTCACCAAAAAGCTAAAATTTACTGGAATTTACTGGAATTTGTTAGTGAATTTGGGCAAGCTCAAAATAGTAGAAATAATATAGACTAAAATTCGTAACGGGAGAACTGAGCATTCTGATTGGAACACGTCTCATTTATGATTATGCTTACCAGCACCTCATCAGCTTGAGACAAGTCCTGAGTGCAACCAAGACGACTCGTTCGGCAAATGCCGCACC
>CABFWB010008378.1:0-18345 GCA_902151455.1 Timema bartmani
AGTGGGGGGGTGTTGGAAAACCCCCTGGCTACAGCCTTGATGCTGATGATAATAATAATAATTTAAAATAAAAAATAATCAAATTAAACGTTTAACCTCAGAAAAAAATGTGCATTTTGCCAAAATAATTGTGTTAATAATGTACAATAATATAATTATTACCTGATTCCGATAAGTTTCATAGCAAAACATTCGATCCCCAGTTTGATTCCAGAATGGAAATCATGAAAATACGGCCTTTTTTTTCTTTTTTTTTTACTCCATTTACGAAAATTTCCTTGGGTGTAATCTCCAAGTAGTAATTTGTAAACACTTTCATTAATCTGATTAGCTCCACCTCTTAGTGGAGGACAGAACAACAGGTCAGAAAATCGCTGATGCTACTGAAGGCGCTCTGTCCATAAAACCTTACCAACGTTACCAGTGGCACATTTTGTTAGACACACAGACTGATATAAGTGCTACTTCTTTCAGACCTCTTGCCACCCATATGGTTAACAAATTTTCCTTTAATCATGTTAAATATTTAATGTAATTAGATGAAGAAAAAATAATTAATTTTTATGAAAAGGCATGATTTTAAGTTTTTAAGCACTGCCCTCAGTTCTTTCTTGGATTGCAAATTAATAATGCGGTTAGCAAAATGGGATAAGAAAATGTAATAATGAACCATGATAATATTAATGGAACAAAAATGTTGGGCCGTGGTGCAAAAAGTATCAATAATGTTGAGTGAACTGCATACCCATTTTGGGGCACAGAAGCACGTGATACTAGCATGAATTTTTATGGTTAAAAAATTAAAAATGGTTCAAAACAATCCGTTTTCGAACATAACAAATCTATTATTATCTCTACTCGGCATATCTCAGGTTGAAAAAAACGTCGGTCAAAAAAAAACCTCAAGTGAAATAAGCCCCCTCCCTAAATAATGGGGAAAGGAATATATTTTTTTATCACCGTGTTTAATACTTGTTCAGGCTATAAGCATATATGATACATTTTCTAATGGGCTAAGGATGAGGAAACAAGGAACATTTCAGAGGTAATTTACTCCTGTTTGCCTGGAAGGAGGGTGGAAAAAAAAAACACCCCCAGTAAACCCAAATGGGATTCGAACCCTGGGCCATCTGAGCAGGTGAAAGGCATATATAAACTGGTAAAATAAAAATATAGAGGAAGGGGGATATTTAGACACAAGGTTTTTTTGAACAGACTGGGTAGTATTATTTTTAAAATGGCTTCATCTATTCTTACGGTTAAATACAGTCATGTTTCTATCAGTTAAAGCATCCTTTTTTTTTTAACTTTCATTTAATTCAGTACTAATAATTTAAGTGAAAAATGTAAATTTAACTTCCACAGATGGTCTCACCACAGCAACGTCAGCGGTTCTACATTTGGCAACGGAATTTGCTTTATCTTGCGGTGGGTTTTCCACTGTAATGCCAATGTCCATGTAAATATAAAAATTATAATTATTCTTGTCAGTCATTATTACTAAGACTTTCATTATCTAATTCCTCTTTTTTTTCTACCAGATTTTTTGTTTTCAACCACTTCACCATGCACTCTGAACACTTGACTGATTGTTCATTTTTCTCTAAAGTCCTTTTACGCTTCTCTGTACCACTTGGATAAATTCTTTTTATCTCCATATCAATTCACGGTGATATGGTTGCTTATGAAAAATTATATTTATAGTATAAATATAACTATATTTATAATATAACTATAACTATATTTATAATATATATATATATATATATATAGTAAAATGTGTGAAAATTTCAAAATACAGGAGTACAGGACACTTTAATGTTGCCTAACTTCTAATGTCACTGTAAACACGGAGAATCAAGGAGACACAAGAGAAATGCAGGGAGCCCAGAGGGGATTCCCCTCCCTACCCTGAATTTCCCTATGGGAGTTAGGATTAGCTTAAAAAAGACACCAAAAAAATCTATTTACCTGTGGAGAATTTTCAGCTCCGTTTTCAAACCCCTACATCACCTGCTTAAAAACACCGTGAAAATTTAAGTTACTCCAAAAATGACCACTAAGTTAATCTCACAGCTTACCATCGTTTTTACCAATTTCATATTTATTTGGCTGTGGTACAAAAATAGAAACAAGTGTTATTTCTGAATTTAAAAAAATAACGCTAGTCGGGGGCCACAGTCCGACGCACCACTTGCACCGCCGGATTTTACAGCACTGAGCAGTGGTATGCACAGATTGAAAAGTAACTACTTAGTATTGTATTTGGAGTATCAAAGTTCCGCCACTACACATATGGCAGAACCGTCCAAATTCAGATTTGCCACAAACCCCTTGAATCTATCTTTCAAAAGGATATCAGCAAAGTATCAACACACCTTCAACAAATGTTCCTTAAACTTTTTAAATATACACTTGGCAGATGTTTTTGGCTGATACTTTCTCTAGAGCTTATCTTCGAGATCCAGTTGAAGATGACCCAGAACTTCAATCTATTGTTCATTCCATGTCAAAACATTTCCCTATATCACAAGAAAAAAGAGAAAAGTTCGTTGATTACCAATAGGGATCATTCTCTTCAGTCAATAATAGTGTTTGATCAACATGGGTAGCCTAGGACGATAAATAATGTCCCTCACCAAGTTAAGCCTTTTTGGAGCATGCGTCATGACATTCATGTGGAAGATGGCCAAGTATATTTGTGGTTGACAAGTTGGTGGTCCCCGAAGCACTTTAGAAACAGATGCTTGACCTCATTCACGAGTCACATATGGGTGTGTCTAAATGCAAGGCCTGTGCTCGAGAAATTATGTACTGGCCAGGCATGTCAAAAGACACATATATATCTAAATGTACCATATGTCAGAAATACAGAAACGCAAATCCTAAGGAGCCACTCCTTCCTCATTCTATACCTGTTAGGCCATGGCAGAAAATAGCAACTGATATTCTCAGTTTTGGTGCTAATGACTACTTAGTTGAAATTGACTATTTTTCTAAATGGATTGAATTAGCACAGCTCAAGACCAAAAATGCACAGGAGGGGATTGAAAAACAAAAATCCATGTTCGCAAAATATGGCATTCCAGAAATCGTCATGTCTGATAATATGCCTTTCTCAAGTTTAAGCTCTTTTAAAAAGATTGAGGTTTTGAAGCAATTACTTCTAGTCCACGCTATTCGCAATCAAATGGGATGGCAGAAAAAGCCATAGTAATAGTAAATTCAATGCTTAGAAAGGTATTGGAGGAGGGTGACATATACATCTCATTGGTGGAATACAGAAACACACCCATACAAGATCTGAATCTGTCGCCAGCCCAAATTATGCTGAACAGAAGAGTATGCACCAAGTTACCAATAAAAGGGTTATTACTAAGACCAGTGAGGACCAATAATGACCCAAAAAAGAAACTTGTGCTAAAACAAGAGAGACAATATATATATATATATGATAGTACAGTTGGACATCTCCCTTTTGATAAGGGTGATAGCATATGGTTACAGCAAGGTAAAGTTTGGGAGCCAGCAGTGGTTGTAGAAAAACATCCAGCTCCATGCTCTTGTTTAGTCACTCTCATGGTTATGAGTACAGTAGAAACATTAAGTTCCTACGACGGTCACTACATGCTTATTTTAAACACAGGCCTGAATTAATTGATAAGGATGTCATACCCTCAACCTATCCCATAGTGACATCCCCTTCTGACATAATTAAACCTGAAAAACCTGCTCCTCAGCAATAGGAGATGCCTCAACAATCCCAACCTAAATCCCCAAAGAAAAAACACTATGGTCGACAAATAAGAAAAGTTCCCATTAGATACCAGTAGGTTGAACCAACTGTAAGTTTATAGTCCTAAGAAATGTTACGAGTGACGTTGTATAGATATACACAGTGTAATTTTGTAATATCTTAAATAAGTGACACAATTAAGGCTACTTTCATATTAGCTTAGATAATGGCTTAGTCATTGTGTATCGGAGCAAACAAAATGATGACTAGTCTCGCTTCAATAGTGTAGCCCCTTATGTACTTGATAATTATTTGTATTTTCTAATATCTTTTCAGATTTTTCTAATTCTGCTAAAACATTTTTTAGTTTAGGTTTATTTTTCTGAAACTCTAGTAATTCTTGTTTAATCCAACCTTCCATTTAGCAATTTACACATTATTAAATTTTAAAGCCTTATGATCATCGTACAAAGTAATAGGTTTCCATAAATGTAAATTCTGAATTGTTGATATCAAAATGCAAATGCTAACAACTCTTTTACAGTAATTGTGGGGCTCTATATTATTCCATGTATTATTCGACTTTGTTGATCATATCAGGGTAGTACCACGTAAACCACTTGCGGGTTTCAGCATTTATGCTGCGGTATGCAAATACAACACCAGGACCTTCTCTTCATGAACTCCTTTAGGCCACAACACTTTCAATAAATCATAACAAATCTTGTAACAGTGGAATTATTTGTATGGTCCAGCACTTTGCAGTAGATCATATGTGGTTTTGAAGGTTCCTCAGGATCTAGCTTACCTAACACAAGGTTTGCGACAAAGAAACCCTTTACATCTTTGGTGTCATCTACAGTGACCCATATAAATTCATATCCTATGTTATTTATTATGCTTTCCATAGTTTATTCATAGCAGATAATTCTCTCGGAGTTTTGAATGATCAGGAATTGGGTGCTTCCAATACTTTTCCAAGAAGTGTCGAAATTCAGGCACTTGGAGTTTGAACCCTGGGATGTTCACAGCGACCATTGCTTTACACAAGTCCTTAAATAATTAATTTCTTTAATCTGAAGGATCCTGCATCTGTGTTTAAAGCACTTGCTTCATTGAAGAACTAAAGTTTTATATTTTTCATATGAATTGTGCTCCGTACAAGTTGCTCCAATTGTGATTTCATGGAACATCCAATTTCTTTGTTACAAGCTTGACACATTACAACTTTACTGTCAGTTGTGAAGGATTCATTGATTAAATCCCATAATTTTAATTTTTTAGCCTGCGAAGACACGACTAGTGCCATATCGAAAAGAATAGAAAACTTCAGATGTTAGCTTATTGTTAGACTTTCTCTTTCAACTGCTCATATTAAACTAAAATCACTTTGAGACATTACTGGACAAGACTGCAGGTCGCTAACTCGTTTGCAAAATTCTTATAAAAATCCATTCTAAGACTCATTGTGACCTGACTTGGGTATGTATTTGTGGAAAATCCTGAGTTACCCGAGTTGGATTTTACCCTTTTCAATAGTTCATTGGCACATTCCTATCTACTGTAATATCCAACTAACCGGTTTTGGTGGCTGTATGGTCTAAGGCCTCACTCTAGCAATAGACTAGACTTCTGATGACAAGGAGATCAGGGTTTGACTCTAGGCAAAGTGTAATGAGGGTGTTTTTTTTAAGTGGTTTTCCCCTCTCTCAACACGCAAATGCGGGTACACATCCTCTAAATTTTACCTTCCTCATACCTAACTCAATAGCCTAATTAGTACATTTGTGTATAACTTGAACTGTTGTAAGTTGCAATGCTAAAAAAAACATACTAAACAGCATATAAAAATTCAGCAAATTTGCAATAAGTACACAAATACACACTCACAAACTCACAAAATATGTAGGTTTATATATGATTACGTGAAATATGATATAATAATATCCAAACATTCAAAAAATATCCCAAATGAAATTCAAATTTAGTAATAGAGGTACACTATAAAAGGTTACATTCTCTGATTCACCTAAACACCTCCTCAAATTGTGCATTAGGTTGTTAAGATCACCTAAAAGTTCTTTTTTTTTAATCAGTTGAGATTTCAGGGAGCATCAAGCAGAACTGTGGTTTTCACCTTGCGTTTAAGGTATATAGCATTTGGGAAGCTAATTAGGATTTTTTTATAGTAGAAGGAAGATTTTAGTGTCTTTGCCTGGTTTTTGTGTGTCTACATAGACACAGGAACACTCAAATTGAGCATATACTAAAATATATGAAAGATTTGATTGAATGCCACAATGGCCGAAAAATTCATTATTGGTGAATTGTTGGTTCCCCCCTTACATAGTGATACATTAACGGCTGAGGTCGGTCTGTTCTAGATTTAATTTAGCTTTTAAATTGTGTGCTGATATTATCAGTCATTTCAGAAAGTGTACGCTAAATACCACAAATAAATTATATAAAAATGGATGCCACAATTATGTATGTCTGTTTTCCCATCCTGAACTATATTTTCTTACCATAAAATATGAGTTTAGTTTAAATATACTCCACACTATATATATTTTAGCAGCCTACCTTACACTCACTAGGGAGGGGAGGCAGATAACTGATGTTCCCGCTGACGAAGTTTGTCCAGAGCCCCACATCTGCTAAGGGCTGCCCTGTATGATAACCCTCATTTCATGAAAAAATGCATTAGCAGTTATTTCTGGTAGTTTAGTTCTTGAACTGAATGTTTTTTTTATGGTCAGTCAAGACTAGCTAGATTTACAGACTTCATAGAAGTTTAAATACTGAATATATCTCATATAAAATTAGGGCTATCATATT
Source organism: Timema bartmani (assembly GCA_902151455.1). Classification (NCBI taxonomy): domain Eukaryota; kingdom Metazoa; phylum Arthropoda; class Insecta; order Phasmatodea; family Timematidae; genus Timema; species Timema bartmani. The sequence goes on from CABFWB010008378.1 coordinate 6,575, forward strand.
TTTGCCTCGACCTCACTCAATTTTGAATGGGATTTATCCCAGTTAGATCAATTGTCAATATGATTTTCATGATCCAACATAAGGTTCATTACTAAAGGTATTAAAGATGATATGATATTTTCAAGTTATAAGCAAAGTCCATAATGAAAACCACACAGAATATTGTATGAGTGTTAGATAGTAGAGAAAAGGAATGGGTGGGTAAATAAGCGATTTTAACTAAATAAAAAATATTGAAAGTGGTCAGGAGGCAGTGGAGAGTGGATATGTCCTTCTTCACAAATACAAAAGCTGGAGTAGACTTTTCACAACTATTAAAATATTATAGAATTGTATAGAAGAACTAAAAGACGGTGAGAAACATCTAAAACATATTCTTCAAATTGAAGTTTACTTCTGGGAGCCACTTTTCAACAGGATATTTATTCTAGGACAATTTTTATAGAATGAGTCAAATGTTTATAGAGGAGTTTAAGATTACTTTGACAATACAAATAAGTAATAACCAATGAAGATTTTTTCATTTTATCTCTGATTCCTGATATGCCAATTGATGGTGATGCCTTGAGAGTTTTAATTTCAAATACCAGTTAAAATTAATCACAACACGAGATACTCTTGAAATTTCTTCAACAATGTGTTTGGTTATTTAGGATCAGAATGATGAAAAAGAAGTGTATCTTAGAATGTGTGTGGACACATGTGAAGATGATTCTATCACATATCAAACAGAGTCTAGAACATGGACGAAAGCCTGGTGAGGATCTTCACCTATGTTAGAGATATCGAGTGTATCCCAAAAAATCTTAAATCCGCAAAGTTGTTTGAGAACAGTTCTTACCATGCAATGGGAATTTGGAAGAAACACAGCTTTCATTCTAGAAATCTGCCATCTCATTAATAGTTTGTAGCTTTTTTAAACCAATAAAAACTTGTAATGTTACAATGGAAAAGAATAGATTTAAGGCTTACTATATAATAGGAGCCTTCCAAATATGCCGTATTGTCACATTATTGTATAAAAGTTTGGTTTATGTTAAATTTGTTTGCTCCTGTGAATTGGTAGACACAAACCCCAAAACCTAAGCAAATACACCAACATTATCATCATCCTATCTTTGAAACACATCAAACGCAGTTATGCTCACCATTTTGCTTGACGCCCCCATAAATCTCAACAGATAAAAAAAAAAACTTTTATGTGCTCCTGATACCCTAACACACAATTTGAGGAATCTTTAGGTAAATCAGAGAACGTCACATATTTTTGCCTGTGTATAGTGTACTACTAATAATAACAACCCCAATATGGTGATTCTATTTTCTGAGCATCTAAATAGTAAGAAATACTATACCTATTTACATAGAAACTTATAGCATTAAAAATATGTTTTTGTTATTATCAAGAGGAATGTGTAATCCATCAATGTGAATTTTTATAGAACCTAATTTTCTTTGTTTACTCATTTTTTTCTCTCTCTCTCTCTCTTCAAGGGAATGGAAATCCATCGTTCAGAGTATGAGCAGGACTTTGATCAAATTGCTGCAACTAAAATTGCTGAGCAACCAACTTCCACATTATCATCTCAGAAAATGAATACTACAGCTGTGCTACCCCGTGCTTCAATTCCTCAACCTCAAATCTCAACCCAGCCCAGCTCTCAAACTCAGCAGCCATTAGTCTCAATAAACCATCACCACAACCCATACCAACAGTACTCTTCTGCCAACACCCAACCTCCACAGACAGTGCCTTTACCCCCGTGTCCACCACACCCTCAATATCAACAGGGCTTCCACCAACCTTATTCACAGTATGCTCCGCAACACAGCTATTTTCAGCCATATCCCTACCATGTTCAGCGCCACGATCATTCTCCACAACATTCAACTGACAATATCACAGCTCACCAGGTAAGTCACTGTCCATGTCCATCTCTGTGTAGAGTTTAGATTAGTTTGTTTAGTCAAAATCCTTAGTTTGGGCCATTGCTCCTTTTTTATATTTATATTTTTATAGTTAGATTTTAATATTTACTCATGTTTGGTCATAATAGGCAGTGTTTAGTTATTGAGTTTCAGGTGCTAACTAACCAACTGTCTTTGAGAAATTCTTTTTCAAATTCTGGCTCTAATGGAATATTCACTTTTAAAAGCTAGGTCAGTCCTGGTTATGTCTACTGGTCACCTGACTTTGACAGGAAAGTTGAGCCCTAAATTTGTGCTATAAAAAGGTGTTTTGGATATTTCTTAAAATTGATGCTGGTAGGGGAATGATGACTCATTTCTTCTTAATTACCCATATTATCTCCACAGCTCAAGCCATTATTCAATGTTTTTAATAATCTCTATGTTAAATGTATCAATAAAAATAATCACTGGACACCATTTTCTTCTTTCTATTAACTATAGTGCTATTTAATGGCTATATTTATATAAGTGTGTAAAATAAATCTAACAAAGAAATTGTTAGGTTTTAAGGTTGTTAGAAAATACATACATGATAAATATGTATCTGATAATAATATTGTTGGGAGCCAACAACATGTGAACAGAGTGTACACTTAAAATTAAGAATTTCACATAATTGTAGATAGTGGGAAGAATTAAACACGTATAAAAATAGGCTACTTTTGCAGCATTTCAAAATAAATGTTTTTTGGCTTATACTTTTATTTGAATCTATTATTTTGTTTTAAATTTAATTAAATAATCTTTTAAAATTTCACATACTGACACCAAACCACTTTAATAGTTATTAGTGTATGATAAGCTTGTAATACATTCACCTTGGCCTAACTCTATTCCATCTTCTTCCCTGATTGAATCATTATTTGTGACACTGTCCACAAAACTATCTGTATTACTTTCCTCACTTATTTCAATTTCTGAATCCCATAATTATTAGTTAATCTTCAATTTATTTTTCTAGCAAAACACTTTTACCGCGATTATTGTCAATGTTTATTTTGATTGAAACCAAAGAAAATTAAACTATCAACAAGCTCACTATAAAAATGACTCAGACCATGGTATGAAATAATACATTCTAAAGCTTGTGGAAAAAAAGAAACCTGAAGTCTTTGAAGTGAACAGAGCAGTTCCGTATGGCTACTCCAATAGGTTAAAATTATGTTGGTAATTTTTTTAACATTGATAAATAGTGGTCTGAAAAACCTGGAAAAGTTAAGTAATTTAAAAATATAGTTTGGCTTGACACCCTGGTTGTTTGATATGGCCTCATGACTCATTCCATTGTGCAGGCATAAATTAGGTGGTTGGCAAACAATTCAAACTTAATGCACAATTCACTCAGCTGAAAAACAATGCTTTAATTAGTTGGGGCTAACATTAAATTAAATAATACTTAGCACCGCATCTTACTACCCATTCGGGTTATACACTATTAAATTAAAAGGGGGTCATAGACTATTAACAACATTGTAACCTTACAACGTTTTAATAGACTACTTTATAGCAGGATTTAGTGAATTATAATTAATGTTTAATATTTTACCACCACAGGTAGCCATGTGTTCTAAGCTGTTAAACTCTTATTGTACAAGGACATGTTGATAGAGAGGTCGAGACTTGATTACAAACTATATGATGCATTGGGGATTATTTTAACCTATAATTTATTAATTTATCTTTACAAATTCTCTCTCCATGATGATGAGTGTGCTTTTTCTCTAGACTACTCTATGTCTTTATATTATGTCATTAACAATGTATGCATTAAAATGTATTTATAACAAAAAACTATTATGTTTAACCAAAGGTAATCAAAATTTTATTTTATTCTTACTCAAGTGTGAAAAAGAGCTGTTGCCTGTGGGTATATATATTAATGAATAATTTTCAATACCACCATCATCATAGTTGGAATAGATTTTTCTATTATGCTACTTGTTGAATTTGTTGATAATCTTTTGATTAAAGTATAGTAATAAAATACTTCGTGTTATGGGTGAGCTCATTTCTAAACTTTTGGTGTGTGTTTACAATTTATTATTAAACTTAAAATCTTTTGTATTATCACTTGATAGACTAGATATTTAAGAAGAAAGAGCGTTATAATACAACTTGTTTGTTTAGTTACAATATGTTATAGTCTTAGTAATAATTATTTTAATAAATTATGAAAAGTAATATATTTATATTATTTGTGAAACCAGTCAAATTGGTAGGGAAAGAATACAAAAAATTCTTAAAACTCTTAGCATTTCTCTTTTTCATACACTCATTTACCACATTTAACCATGTCTTGTATGGCCCACCCCTTCCTTTTGATTCACACACTCTTCCATCATATATTTGTTTCATTACTTGATCCACACTCATCCTCTTAGCATGCCCAAACCAACATAAGGCGCTTCTTTCACATTGAACTATTGTATTCTTTTTCAAACTACACTCCTTCAGCAGCCATTCATTATTGACTCTGCCCACACGAGTTGCTTCTCATCTATACAGCAATGAAGGTGTTAACACACTTTTATATACTGCCATCTTTGACTCATTCAATACTACTTCATTCTTTGCAATAGTCCATATACATCTAACTACCCTACAAGATGCATTCACTTGTGTGTCTATTTAACCATCTAGCCTTCAATTTTTATAAAACATTCTGCACAAATACACAAAATTACTCACTTGTTATAACATTTTTACATTTAAACTAAGCTGGAAATCATTTTCTGATCTGTCCATATCACAAACTATCGCCTTAGTTTTGGAGACATTTATATGGAGATTAATTCTGCCTGTTGTTACATTCAAACAATCTAATGCATTCTGCAAGTCACTTTCATTCTTAGTCATTAATATGGCATCATCTGTATATAGCAGAACTCTCACATTCACATTGTCCATTTGCACACCAACCATGTCCTCACAAGGATCCCTCATACACTTATCCATGAATACACTAAACGACCATGGAGACATAACACAATATTGTTTATCACCCTGTTCAGTTTCAAACCAATCTCTCAAAGCTCCAGCCACCCTAATGCATGATTTACCTCCATCATACACCCCCATAATTGCATTTACTAACTGAATAACTATGCATCGACACCATACTCTCTCATAACATTCCATAACATACTCATAACAACCCGATCGCATTATTTCTCCAGATAAACAAGTACACAATGCACTTCCTTCCTTACTGCCGCACATTTCTCAATAGCTTGGTGCAATGCAAGTATCTAGTCCACACAGCATCTATATATTAAGAGTTTTACAAATAAAAGAGTGTGTATGACTCGATGTATGGATGATTTTGAAGTGAGGGGAAGATGCATGCATAAGGGAGAAAGTTAGTGATGATGGATTAAGTACAGAGTTGTTGTGTTTTGAGCTATATGCACAGTTTCTTGCCTCTTCTGTAAGGGGCGTGTGTGTGTGTGTGTGTGTGTGTGTGTGTGTGTGGTTTTTTAATGTTTTTTTCGAACATCTTAAAAGTCAATTCTAATTGCCAATTTATTTTTATTTTCAGATTAAGTGAACAGAGCTCTAGAATTTTCAGCCAAAACTAAGAAGATTACATTTTTCTATGTATTCATCTAATGTTGGGATTTAGATAAATCTACTTTACTCGTTTCTTTAGCAAGATCTTTTTTGGGGGAGAGAGATGGGGGAATGTATGAGTTTTTATTATTTATATACAATGATACCTACTCAGTCTTTGACAGAAGCATAGCAAAGAATTTCTTTATTCAGCAAATATGTATTATATTTTATGTGTCAAGTTTACATAAATGTATATATTTTGTCAGAATCAACTATATGTCCATGTGTCTAAAAAGAATAAAAATAAGTGTCCATCCCTAATCAGAATACAATTATAATATGATTTCTAATACAATTGCAGTTCTATTATCTTTTCTGCATAATTTATGGTTTTCCTCTTAATGTAAGGGCATTTATATTTATCATTTTAAGTATAATAGGAATCTATTGAGTAATTATTAAGTGTTGTGATTAAATGGAAAAAGAAAGATCTCATTCTAAGTACTCAATGAATTTCAGAGTTTTTTAATTGTGGATGGTAAAGTGTATTACATATTATGTGTTTAATCATTTCGAAAGCTTTGCTTTGTGCACTAATCACTAATGTATTTAACTAATATTATTGTGATATCGATGTAATTCTCTTTGAATATGTTTTTCCTTTACATCCCCTTGAAACTCTTGAACATTGGACTGCATTTTACAATCTTAATATAAGTTTAGCAAGGAGCCAAGGACATGTCCATTTGATATGCTTAGTGCTAATGCAAGCCCCCATCTTTAGTACAGATTGATTTCCTATTCTTTATATTTAAATTATCTTCAATATAAAGCAAATAGTACCTTATCTATCAAAAACATATTTATATAGTAAGTGAATAGGTATCCTTCACTCGCCTCGCATTATTCGACTATTACATAGCTTATAAGATGTGGTAATATAATCCATCAAGGCAAAACTGCTTACTCTAAGGGTAAACATAGGTATCTTAATTTAAATTTACTAACAAATTTCATAATTTTAAAATGGCTAAACTAATCAAAATTATGTGATGATGGCCTTATGCTTAATTTAGGCCTTAAAGTGTGAGTTCTCTTTTCCTATTCAATAAATTTGCCTGTTTGGATTATCTGGCTCTGTAAACTGTTATAATTAATTTAATGGCATCTACCAAACTTAGAAAACACTTAAAAATATATATACATCTATGCATACATATACATTAATACTATTTCAAATTACCTATAGGCACCATGCATTGATGTATGTGACGCTGTTAATGACAGAATTTTGAAACACTTGAATGAATGTGATTGCTTGGATAAATAGTTAATCAGAGCTTATTGATGTTCCAAAAATGTTTAAACTTTGTTTATAAATGTTAATTTTGATACAACAAATTAAAGAGCATCACAATATTAAATAAGAGTTGTTGTAATGTAGGATGTTTAAATCAATATAGAAAAACTAATAAAGATATAACATTTGATATTTTCCTTGGTAGGAATAAAGTGAAGGAATAGGAAACAAATGGGTTCAAATAGGCAACAGAAATAATATAGTAGATATGTTACTATCTACATCTATCCAGACTCTTTCTCAAATATGAGTAAAGCCAAGAACTATGTTATGAAAACAACTAAGTTCAATAGTTTTGAGCTATATTTGTAAACCAAACTAAACTCTGCATACAATAACCTAGCTTCTAAATAACGAGTACTTGTCACTATGTTGCTTTGAAATTTCATCTTTGTGCCTTGTATTTTTGACAAACAAGTGACTTAGCATTCCATAAACCTACGGGTAGCATGTTTTCAGGTTATGGTCCCAGATTGTTTGATGGCTCAAACTTCAACATTTGGAAATTTAGAATGGAAACACTGCTTAATGAACTAGATTTACTGGAATTAGTCCAAAGTGATTACCAAATGAAAATAACTTTCATTGAAGCTGATAGTCCTAAATCACAACTAAGAAGACAAAGAAATTGGCTAAATAGTAGAAAAAAGGTCGAAAATGCACGTCTCAAATAGTTCACAAACTTTTGGACAACATTCTTGAATGTCCCAAGAATAAAGAATCTGCATTCGAACTCTGGCCTTCCCTTATGAACAACTTTGCAAGAAAAGGTATAACCAACCAGTTACTTCTACCTAAAAGTCTTTTATTGATGAAGTTTGACCCATCAAGTGAAATTCTGGGGATATATTTTAATTGATTTGATAAATTCAATTGTGTGCAATATTGTCCGCCATCTTTAAATTACTATGCCGAACAAATTCAATGTAGTTGTGACTGCTCTCGAGATTCTGTCTGAAAAATGACACTGATCTTTGTAAGAAATATATTATTAGATGTACAGAAACTGTTTTTGGAAGGTATACCACCAGGAGTCATAACCCCACATTCATTGATGACCCAAGCGAATAGGAAGGCTAAGCAGGGTTATAAAAAATCAGCTCAATCACTTTATCAAAAAATTAGGCCTAATCAAAACATTCAGCCAAGTCAAGTTAGTGTTAATTTTGTAGAAAATTTGGGCATGTGATCTCGGAATGCTGTAAACTTATCAAGAAACAGATTTAAAATGAAAATAAAGCCTAAGTTGCCAAACTTAAAGAAGCACAGTTTAGTATGGCAGCCAACACTTCTTCGGAAGTGGATTCTGTTTTGTTTACATCCAGATATCTTGACTCAGGAGCTTCAGAAAACATAATCTTCTGACTAATATTCATCCTCTTCCAAGTCCAGCAAATATCAAACTGGAAGAATCGGGTGAAAATTTAAAAACGACAAGTTGGGAATCTCTTTGCATCTTTTGAAATGGATGGAAAATCATTATGATCAAGCTGGGAAGTATTCTTATCATTCCTGGTCTACAGCACAACCTTTTATCAGTCAGACACCTAGATTCAAACCAAACGGATGCAAGGTAATTTTTGAAGATGGTATTAAATTGTCAATCTCTTTAACACTGTATCCATGGTAAAATGACCAAATTATTTCATGTAAAAACTTGCTTAAGGGCAAAGCGCACTTTGCAGCTTGTCCACAGTGATGTCATGGGTCCAATCAACCCTACATCATATGACAATAAGAGATACCTACTTACCCTGATTGACAATTATAGTCACTCTACCTATGTTTATACAATTAAGGAAAAGTAATAGGTATTGGAGTGTTTTAAGAAGTATGAAGCTCTAGCAACTGTTAATTTTAATGAAAGAACAAGCCAATTCAGGTGTGACTGAGGTAGTGAATACTTATTTTTTTAAATATGAGAATATATGAATCCAAAGATATGATACAGTTTTAATAGAACGCTCATGGGTCATGTGCTGTGCATGCTACTAAGCATAAATATTTTTAAATATCTCTGGTCAGAAGCTGTGATGACAGCAATGTATATTGTTAATAGAATCCCAACAGTACCTCTGGACAGCAAATCCCCTGCCGAGGTTTGGCATATGCGCATCTCAAATGAGCTACTTCAAGGGAAACTTAACAGTCATACCCAGAAGTGGATTATGCTAGGCTATTGCTTCATTGGATACTGGCTGTGGAGCCCTGCCATTAGAAAGATTGTTTTGGCGTCTTACATGATTTTTGATGAAAATGCTACTTGGAGTGGAACAAGATTGACCACACTTCTCGCAGTGACACATCATTATTTTTTTTAACTTTATCAACTATGTAAAAGCCATCTTTTGAATATTTTAGTTTCTTTCCAAAAATACTTTAAACTTTTGGCATTTTTAATTTTTATTCGCATATTATTATATTAAATTAATTTCCATATAACAACACTTAATCACCATACTCGAAAATAACATTACTTGATAGTGATGTAGATGTAAGACCAAAGACATTAAGATAAAAAGATCTCAATCAAGCTTAACTATGGTGTTACTTCTTCTTTGTATTTGTCTTTGGACAACATATGGCTGTGAAAGTAGCCAGTTTAAACCCTTCTTAAGCTTTGATTTAAGGAAATAAATTTTCTATGGATTTTTTTTTGTATTGGCTACTGCTACCATTTTTTTTCAAGTGATCAAAGGATAAAGGTAACAACTATGTTGCTAGTGTTATTGTTAATTCACATTTAAATCAAGAAAATTGACCATGTTTCACATTTAAATGACAAAATGGTCAATTTCACGAAAAGATTTTATTTTGTTTTATTTCATGAATGTATTATTACTTTAAAAAATGCTACAATGGTCTATAAATATGTTGTGTTAGTAATTTTAATGTGCTGAGTAAAAGTTTATAAAAACATCTCTCTCAAAATTTCAGTGTCTCTACTAATAAAAAAGTTTGATTTAATCAAATCAACATCACATTATTATTTTTTATATTGAAACCATGTTTTAATTGCATGTATTATAAGCCACACCTTAATGAAATAGAAAACTCTTTTAGCTAAATTAATGCAAATATGAGCTACAGTAGCGGACTGGGTCTAAAAATATTGGTTGCCGAGAGACAAAGGGAGCCCACCAACAACTACAAGGTTATCATTTAATTTTTATAAGAAATTGATTAAATTTTTTTAAATATATAGGTGGAAAAAAGGTACAATTAAAATTTTTGTGAAATAAATGTATATTTTTTAGTAATCGCAGTACACAGTAGATACTAAATGTAAAGACATACAGTTGATTTTTTTTTTTAAATAAATGATGGATATTTTTTTAATAGTTTGATTGAACTGAACATTTTACATGTTAACAGCTAGTTTGAAAGCATATTTCATTGTAGTCCTCTATATTAAGAGCAATCGTTTGAATTTACTAGTGAATGGTCGAATCTGTCAATTATTTCTTCTGCGTGTGATTCAACTAACTATTTCTTTTCATTGGATAACAACATGTATGATTCCAAGTTCTCCTCAGACAGTGAATTTATTACCCTTAGCTTTGAAAATTACCTCTCACACTGGACTTGAGTAACTGATAGTGTGCAGATGACTTTATAAAGTTCATAAAAGCTATCATATGCCTTGTCATGAAGTCTGTTGGATGTATAAAGTTCATAAAAGTTATCATATGGCTTGTCATGAAGTCTGTTGGATGCTAGAATTTTTAGTACACACTTGGGCAAGTGCTACAAATTTTGTACTTGTTGCCACTGGAATCCATATTCTCGCCATCATTAATATAGCTTTAATACATCAAAGTTCGAAGCAAAAGAAAATAATTCCAATATTACTTGATCTTTGCTAATTTGAGGAAACAGCTTAATAATACCTTCCACTGCTTCATCTTCAAGGCCTTTCTCTGCAATTGTTTTAAACTTTGCTAAGTCAAAGCATGATTAATCTCTAGACAACTTGTTGTGATGTATGAAGTATGAATCTAGTGACTGGACAGTGTACAATGTGGTCAATTAATAGGTTAAACGCATTTACTCGAAAATCACCTAAAGACCCTAAGGAATATCCTTCAAAAACATTATCTATAAGCTCATCTGCCATCTTTTCTTCTTTCTCTGCCTCCTGTTTCCAAAGAGTTAATTTCCAATATTTGATTTTTATCCATATTCAACTGTGAAATCTTGGCATTACATTTATTTACTAATTTCAATGCCACATTGTGAAAATTATTAATTGTTCTTGTCTGTTCCTTCAACTTTGTTGTAGCTGAATTTACTAAACTTCATGCAATAAACATATCTAATTCATTTGTCTGTAAATAACTTGATAAAAGGGATGTAGTTCCAAATATATACAAGTAAGTAAATGCTGTCATTAATATTTTAAAATTACTTACTATTAATATATATTATATTTGGAAGAAGGTAGAGGAAAGATGGATAGAAACAAATAAAAGGGACCAACACAATATGGCTTTTACAATGAAAAGAAGAACAAAGTTCACACTTAACATTGCTGCCATTGGACAAAGAGGTAATGGTTGCCTCTTAAAGAAATCGATCGTCACCGCCCAATCCCCCGACCTAAGTTTCATTCTATCGGAACTCATCAGGGAGTAGTGTGAAACACGTAACGCAACTTCCTAAAAGAGGAAATAGGTGTAGTGTGACTCAGGATGTGTGGTTATTCACCTGAACAACAGAGCTTTCAAATGTTACTACAGTAATTTAAGACTTTCATATTAAATAAAGTTGATCAACAATACACATGTCTGGTTGTTAATATGTTTGATGCTTCCAAAACCAACAAGCTACAAGTTAAAAGTGAAATTAGAATCAAGTTAACCAACTACTCCAATAAAGTAACAAGAAA
>CABFWB010008379.1:0-18345 GCA_902151455.1 Timema bartmani
TGGCTGACAACGCTGCCACTTCAAGCATTGCTGGATGAGTGAAATTTTGCTACTGGGCAGCTCATGTTCCCTTATGATTCGTTTTCATAACGCATTCGGCATACACTCACTGGCCGTTGTCTCTACCTACTGACAACAGCGCTACTAGACTACTTGATTAAAGCTTTCTACATTCTACTAAAGAAGGACTTTCCTTTCAATGTTTGATGATTTTTGAAGTTGGGACTTTTTGTAGAATAGGGATTAACAGTTGGGAAATTTTAAATTTGTCTGTACAAGACTGTGGTTAAGGACTTTCCAAATATAAATCAATGGGGTACAGAATAAGCCTGGAATTTCCCAACTCCAGATCTCAAATCTCACAAAATTTCCAACTTTCAAGCTTTTAACTAACATTGGGGGTTTGGGGGCTGACGCCCCTGCCTGACATGACACAACCATTTGATGAGGTTCATTGTGACGCCACTACTGCAAGCGAAGATTTGGATGAAATGTTAGTAGAAACTACATGTTTATTGTTGGGCAAGAGAATATTATCTACATAATGCTTGTATACAAGAGAACCAGGATTCATAACACACGAGAACGGAAAGTACTCCGATAGGAGGCGAGAACACACACGACATGATGCGATTGTTCGTCTGCCGACACAATTAGAGCATTTGATCTCACTCACAGCTCGAGATTGCCAGTAGTTTATCAACGACCGACAATATTGACTTCTGGATGTGTCTAGAGCAGGTCAGCATTCGTTTAGAGTACAGTATATGTATACTCACCACGTAGATGCGGGTACTTTACCTCTAAATGCTATCTTCTCCATCACACAGTTGTAAAAATGCGGATAGCCGGGGTGGGTAAGACACGGTCGAAAAGTTCGCTACATGGGATTATATTATTCTATTGTATATTATCGTGATACAACAGTACATCTAGGAAGTACACATTCAATAAAAAAGTAAAATATATCTATTTTCATCTTTTAGCACCGCGTCTTACTAGCCAGTAAAATATAAACTAGATATTAGTAGAAAAGTTCAAATGCGCTATACATTATTTCATAATCTTAATCTTCAAATATATTAAATTACAGTAGTTATCCGAGTTGACGAATACAGTTAGAAGCAACCCACTGAGCTACCTAGCTCCAAGTTGACGAATACAGTTAGAAGCAGCCCAACTGAGCTACCTAGCTCCAAGTAGACAAATAAATACGCCGCGGATTTTATGTCCTTGTTCCTCTGGAGGAAGTCCAAGTGGATGAGATGGGCACTAATCCTTAGAGTTGTTTAGAATGTTACTATACCGTCCTCAGAGGCCGATCGGTCTACAAAATATTTGATTGCATACCATTCTTATTTTATTTCCTCTAGTCTATTAAAAATAATATTAAGCTTGTGAGCTTCAAAACCTGACCCAGGCCCCTGGAAGTCCCAAGCCCGGTACCATTGGGCCAATATCCCTCTCCCTCCCCTCGTGGCAGGCCTGATAACCATAATCAAAGGAAAATGAACAACATACAAAAACTCCTGACTAAAACATCATACCTCTTCAAATAGGTAGTCAAGCAGTTCCTAATAAAACCTGTTGTTAATATAAGAGATAAGTTTAATTACAGGCTTTAGCTTTGGCTGAAGCCTTAAAAACGTTTGCTTTAAACATGGCTCTTCATTTATCAAGCTACAACAAATCTCGGTTAAATTAAATTCACCGATTAGTTGTTGTGTAACTAGATGAGTTATAAGTTTCTTGTAGTTCAGTCGCATGGAACCAACCAATGACAAAGAGTGATACTCACCTTCTTGGTAGCAGGGGCTGTGTGTTGGCACTTGAGATCATCGTGTTAAGTTAGGTGTGCGCTGTGGCGGGCTTCTATCTCCTGATCTCCATGGCCGTGCTTCGAGTACTGGACACAAACAATATTCATCATTAATTCACAAAAATGATGGGAAATTATTGTATATTATTAATAGCCAGCATATTACTTATTTAGAAATGTTGGTTTCATTTTTATTAATCAGATCAATATATTAAATTGATGTAAAATATAGTTTAATTAAAAATGACAAATATAATTTATGTTATTATAGCTATAAATAAAAATGGGCCTATCACAAGTTTATAAATACTGATTTAAAAATGTAAAATGATAACATTTATTGACATAAATATAATTTAATTGTATTAATTTCGCAACAATAGGGTTCAAAACAGTAACAATTAGACGTAATTTAAAGTAATCTACTACATACACAAATTTTACTTCCATTAAATTAAAATTAAAATTAAAATTGTTTACTATGTTGCTTACATTTTATATAGAACTATACATGAAATTTTATGTATTTATATTGATATATTCAAAGGCTAAATATGTATAAATTTAAATGGTTTACATTCCTATTGATAGTACATCTTTATTGCATTAAATATTTATGTACAGCCTTAAATATAATCTAATTAAAATGTTGACCTCATTCAAACAATTCCCGTACAATATTTACTGAGCGATCACTAACAATATATCATTCCAATCGAGGAACACGTTTAGCCAATCTCTTGGTCACTGAAATAAACCCGACCAACACTTTTAAGAATATGACTTAGCTTTAAAAGCTCTGGTTTGCAATCCCCATTAGCCATTGTCGGTGTTATTGGTGGCCTTGGAACGATAAGAGCCTGTGGCACAATTATTATTAGAGCCGGGAAGTGAATCTAGTGCTGATATGGATATGTTACTGACAGCTGAACTAGACTACTTAGAGCAAGCTAAAAGGGACATTTCCTGAAGCGATCTAAACTTGTAGTATGCAAACCATTTTCTAAAATACAGAATCTCACAAAATGTTGATATTAAAAAGGACTTTTTACCAAATCACTTAAATTATTTAATACTTTGTTTGAAAGAGCTAAGAAGACATTAAATTTTCCAAAATATTGCTGACCATGTTTATTTAATATATAGACTAGCTATATAAAAGAAATATGAAGCTACGACAGGTCAAGCAGGCCGGTAGTGGAAAATATAGGACTTGAATAAAAAACTGACCTGGGCCACAGGCTGGAAACAGTAATGGCTGTAAAGTAACTAATTAAACAAGATGGACACATACATACACATCCTACGTAGGTATATAATTTTATAATGAGTCTTATTATTTCATTTTATATAAAAAAATATAGGTTGTGTATATTATTTTAGAGTTTGATGAAGCTTGTCTTTGAATATCTAATAATAGCCATGTTGATTTTAATTTTGATAAAAAATAGTTTTATTTACAAAATTAAAATTAGAATCTTAGTTGAATAATTTTCAACTTTTACTTGCTCGCAAACCCTCGAAGATAGAAAGTATTGTAATCGTCAACAAAAATATAATTCCAGATGTTGATGTATGCCGACACTTCATGATCCCCTGGCAATGACGCAATACTGTCTGTCCGTCTAACCTGAGTGCTTGTATCTTGGTCTAGAGCTGAAACAGTTTTACCGATCAGGCTGGAAATTGATATCTAGGGTTTTATTAAGTTTCCCTCGATTTTTTAAAATTAGCTTACTAGCCCTAAATTTTAGTGTACTTAACTTAAAAGCGAAAAGAAAAATATCTATTTTTCAAAATCCGCTCTAACAGTTTTGATTAAAGTTCGTACCTAGCGACTGTTTAACATTACAAACAATATGATTCATCTCATTTTTCCCGGGAAAATAACTTAAAGGGTACTTTACATAGCAAATATCTCTAGATTCTATCATATCTCCGAAAATATTTTAGATGAGAAAAATGTTTTCATTGAAAATTTGACAGTTGAACACATGAAATGTGCTATGAGGAATAGCTAGTACTTTATATTTAATGTTTTTATTTCATTTTGACTTTTTGTTGTGTTAAGTTAGGTCAGGTTAAGTCGGTTAGGTTAGGTTAAGTGAAGTTAGGCTAGATATCCTTCGTAAAGAGCTCAAGACTACCCCTTTTTTTTCGATAGTTTCACTACTTTAAAAATAACCTTAAATTTACTCAATATATATTAAGAGCTATATTGAGATTTTTAGAGCGTAGTCAGGGAACCCAATTTACTTGTTGATGGTACTTGTTGGGTCCCCAAGCCAAGCCGGGAAAACAATATCTCTCCTCGTACCTCAGTCACGCCCAAGTGATACTGCGCTCAACTGACACAGATTCGACAAGTTGTAGGATTATAGAAAATAAAAACATATTACCTAATCATTTAATAAAAATGTTAATTCGTTTGTACTTTCAATTTCTTCTGTTTATTTGTTTTTAATAAATTTAAAACGTACTCATTGGATCGAGGCAGGACTTCTTCTGTTATACTCCTTATTTTTAGGAATACAGAGTAAGATATATATCATCACGCTTCAATTACTACACATATTGTGAGCCTGAAGTATTAAACTGCGTGATTGCTGGTGCGGAAGAATGTCAAATGATGGACCATTAAATGTTTAAGGTTTATATAATTATTATTTAGGTAAAGTATCGGATGTGAACCTCAGTTTTTTGTACTGTTACCCTACTATATATATATACAAATTAAATGTCTGCGATTTGTTTGTTTGCTACTCAATTCACACCCAAACCACTCTACCAATTGTTCTGTTTAAATTTCGCATGGATACAACTTAGACGTCCTTTAAGCATATATGCTATTTACAAATTACATCCGCCATTTTGTTTCAAGGTAGCGGCTACAAAACACTTATTTTTGGCCTTTTTCTCAGCTTATGATTATTGGATTTTCACGGGATCAACTTTCATAGGTTACTTGATATAATTTTATTAGACAATACGGCCATCTTTTGAAAAATGGCGACTATAGATCCCTACTTTTAGCCTGTCCAGAGCTCTAACTCATAAACTAAAGAAAGCCTGACAATGGAAACCAATAATCAATCACATATTTAATAAAGGATGTGTGTTTCTTTGTTTGTGAATGTGTGTGTGTGTGTATGTGTGTGTGTGTAGGTGCTGAAACTCCAAAACCAAGAAAGCTAGAAAGCTTAAATAAAAATAATTTATAAAAATAAAATGTTAAATGTTTTATGTTGCTCAATCTCACTCGAACCAGTGTACACTTTTAGTAGACATTATAAATATTATAAATGACAGGAATGTAGTGGTATTACTCTAAATACCTCAGTGATTCTTGTATATTTGACATTTCTGAGTCGAGTTTGGTGAAATGGGGTTTTAGAAATTACCAAAACTTTATAAACAACTGCTTCTCACTGAACTTACTCCGGTGGCCGCATAGTCTACGGCTTCACTCTTGCAATGCAATATACTAGACTAACAGCAATATACTAGACTAACGACAAGGAGATCTGGGCTCTATTCTCAGTCGGGGAAACTGAGGGTGGGTTTTCTAAGATGTTCTTACCTCAACGCAAATTCAAGTACATTTCCTCTAAATTCAACCTTCTTCATACCTAGATCACTAGCGTAATTATTACATAATATGCAGATAGCCTGAACAGGTAGTAAGACGCGGTGCTAAAAAATACATCATTGTGGTAGAATATTGAAATTTGTCAAGCAGGTATAAGAGCCACACCAAACACTCTGAAATAATTTTAATTTTAAAATTAATAATTGGAAAAGATAATAAAATGTTAAATATTTTTGTTGCTCAATCTCTATCGAACCAATGTACACTTTTAGTAGAGATTATAAATATTATAAATGCCAGGAATGTAGTGGGATTACTCTAAATACCTCAGTGATTCTTGTATATTTGACATTTCTGAGTCGAGTTTGGTGAAATGGGGGTTTTATAAATTCCCAAAACTTTGTAAACAACTGCTTCTCACTGAACTTACTCCGGTGGCCACACGGTCTACGGCGTCACTCTTGCAATATACTAGACTAACGACACGGAGATCGGGGCTCTATTCCCGATTGGGTAAACGGGGGGTGGATTTTCTTAGATGTTTCCCCCTCCAAGCAAATGTAAGTACACTTCCTCTAAATTCAACCGTCTTCATACCTAGATCACTAGCGTAATTATTACATAATATGCAGATAGCCTGAACAGGTAGTAAGACGCGGTGCTAAGAAATGCATCACTGTGGTAGAATGTTGAAATTTGTCAAGCAGGTATAAGAGCCACACCAAACACTCTGAAATAATTTTAATTTTAAAATTAATAATTGGAAAAGGGGGGTAAATGTCCTCCTCCATAATTCCCTAAACTAATAGAATAAAACATGTCCAATATGTTAGAAATTTGAAATATTTAAATACGTATAAAGGGGCAAACCTAAACAACCGTATAAGTTTGAATAAATGTGTTATTTGTTAAACTGTGATGCTCTTATTTCCAATATGGTTATGTAACAATGTATATAATTTATTTTCTCATATCTTATGATCGCTCTTAAGCAAATATTGCGTTCTATGGATTGCTTTAGCTTGTGAACTCAGTTTATGGGTTGATTAATGTTTCGTTACAAAGATTGTTTTCAAAATGTATTGATTATCATATTTATTTTTTGGATTGGAAACTATATAAAGAGTGAAGCCGTATGTTGAGAATCATAATTTGTTATAGTTTGGATATCTGTATGTCCACATGAATTATTAGAACACTTTTAAACATCCATTAAATCTCAAATTTGGCGTGCCAATAGGTTAAGGTAATCTCTATAAAAGGGCAGGTTTAAAAATATCAAAAATAAATAGTTACTTTTCTATACAGTTAACTGTTACAATTCTATATAGCTCTTATTTGTTTTGATTAATTAACAGTTGTTTATGCTATGTTAGTCTTTTTCTTTTTTAATTATCACCAACAGTCGACAGGACAAAATTAATATTGTGTTAGAGAAGTTAAAACTTAAGCTTCAAAGGAAAATACAGCCTTTAAAACATATTTATATTATAATTCGTGTTTATATTATTATGTTTCAGTCAGTCTAATTTTCACGTTTTCTAACACAATTTAAAACCATAAATGTTTAATATTTATACATAATTTAAGATGTGGTTACTATTCCTGAAATTAAGTATACATACTATAAAAGAACACCCTCTTCAGTGGCCGCATGGTCTAACGCAATACTCTTACAGTAGACTAGATAGCTGATGATAGGGAAATTGAGGTTCGAATCTCGGTTGGATGTAGGAAGGTGGTTTTCCAAAATGATTTTCCACTCACTCAGCATGGAAATGCAGGCACACTTAGTCTTGATCTAACCTTTCTAATCTTTAAAACCTTTAGCATAATTAATACATAAGCGTAAAACCTGAACGTGTAGTAAGATGCGGTGCTAAAGAATTATATAAAATAACAAAGCTACTTATAGTTTTACGGAAAGAACGGGTACATCAGCTGGTTTTTGTGCGCAATAGGGGTTTTGAGGTGTTTTCCTTTCATTCTGAGTAGTATAAACCACAAGAATACCAAATTACAATTTCTGTAAAGTTTGTTTGTGTCGCCATTTGTTTGTTCCCAGTAAACTCAAAAAGTATTAATTGCTCGATACGGGACTTCTTCTGTTGTACTCCATATTTTTCAGGAACTATGGTGAGCTATATACCATCACGCTAGCTCATCAGCGAGCGAAACTGTGCAGAAAAAACTGGGTGTAAGCAGTGAACATTCGTGGAGGCTGGTATTGCGAGTACATAAGATGACAAGTGATATGGGAGTGGAGGGGGAAGGAAAGTGCGCGAGTCCCTGTTTCTTCTTGAATCTTCGTGAGAACATGAAACACTGCTCTTGAAGTTTTATTCTTTTCTAGCATTTGAAGTTGTCGAATGTGTTTATGTATTAAACGGGTACATCAGCTGGTTTTTGTGCGCAATAGGGGTTTTGAGGTGTTTTCCTTTCATTCTGAGTAGTATAAACCACAAAAACACCAAATTACAATTTCTTTAAGTTTGTTTGTGTCGCCATTTGTTTGTTTCCAGTAAACTCGAAAAGTATTAATTGGCTCGAGACGAGACTTATTCTGTTGTACTCCTTATTTTTCAGGAACTATGGTGAGCTATGTATCATCACGCTAGCTCATCAGCGAGCGGAGATGTGCAGCAGAAAAAACTGGCCGTAAGCAGTGAACAATCGTGGAAGCTGGTATTGCGGGTACATAAGATGACACGTGATATGAGTGTGAAGGGAGAAGGAAAGTGCGCGAGTCCCTGTTTCTTCTTGAATCTTCGTGAGCACATGAAACACTGCTCTTAAAGTTCCTTTCTTTTCTAGCATTTGAAGTTGTCGAATGTGTTGATGTATTGTTTAGTGCGAGCGAAGCCGTGGGCAAATGATAGTTTGAAATACATTTGTATTGAATCAATAGTTTCCAAGTTATAAGAATAACAAAATAACTTAATGGAGATCTAGGAAGTGGGACGTTGATTGTAATGATCTCTGGAGTATAGAGGTGTTAATTTTTTTTTAATACGTTTTTGCAACGGTGTATAATATTTAATATAATCTAATTTGGTTGAATATGATGCTCTATTTTTTCAATATGTTTCTGAAGAAATGTTATATTGTTTCACATATATGAGGAGTTTTTGTCTCCACTATTACATGAAGAAGTGAGAAAGTCTGTGAGGTGCACCGTACCATTTAGCTATGAGTTAGAGTTTACCAATTACCATTGTATGGGAAAAATATTAAGGTTAGTTTTTATTAGAAAAGTAATTAATAATTTATTAAAAACACTTGAAGTTAAACAACAAATGTAAATTAATTATTATTTATGTATGTTTCATTTGCATACATTATCTGAAAAGACTTTAAAACTTATGAAATAGAATGTAATTTTTGGAATATGAATATTTTTTATTTAAACATATATAATTATGTGTTTATGGGCAATATAATTATCATGAAAGTGAAACTATTGAAAAAAAATACATGTTTTCTTTGAGAAACTCTCTCCACTTATGTGCTCCTGTGTACAATATGCATGCAACTATATATTTTATGAATACAAGGCGTGTAAATTCAAATGTAAAAACATAAAACTCCAATACTTCCTCTACTTGAGCACCTTATTCTTTGTTTGGTTTTAAAAACAAACCTTCATTAATTCTGACAAAAATACGAACATTATATTTGTTAGGTTATTTAATTCGAACCAAAGAGTAGTATTGAATTCATACCCAAATGGCACTTTAAATTATTAAAACACTTGCGCTGAATTGGCTTTTTGAAAATGTCACCCCATTGGTTTTGTGTGGGTATAATTTCAACAAAAATCGAACCGTCATCTAGTTTTCCTCCTTTATAATTATATTATTAATTTCCAACATGTTTATTTTTTTTTTGTGGAAAAACTTGATTTTTCACTAAGCAAATAGTTCCTTGAATATTTATGAGAAGCTTTATAGGTCCATTGATTATTTCGCAAATATATGTGAGAAGTTTCACATGACGCTTGCACATAACGCTGCGATGTATTCAGCCTCACTATTCTACGTGAATTTATGAATTTGAGTCTCACCTATACGCCATTCTAAGATATGGAGCTGCTTACAAGTATTGAAAGATTCGCTTGACGGCGTTACAATGAGGAATTCCATAACTGAGTGTATATATGATAGGATGATTTGTCGCGCGCATTAGACCAGGAGCACTTACTCATTGCTGCAAGCATGGATGATCCGACTGCTTTGTGGTATTAAATCTTCTCATTTTCTCTCTTTTGATCCATCTCGGTGCTATGTGATATATGGAGATCTACTGGTATGCAAACTAGTTTGGTGTCATTGAGTCCAAGTTTCCTAATGAGTCGCTTGGTATAAATGGTTTAATCAATGCGAAGAAATCCATTGGACTCGTCATAGTATATTTTCAATGCCTACAAAATTTGCTGGAGCACAGGTGACAGTTTCAAGATTCTTGTTCGTCTGAGAAATAATTTCTTTCAACATTTCTTAATCTGATGTTATTATGAGTCCATTGTCGACGTATGGTATCAGGATTACCGAAATTCCATTGCGATTTCCTTTGTAAAAATATTTATCTGCTTGAGTTAATTTGAATCCATCATTTAACATTAAATCGTTTAATTTATTACTCCAGCATCTAGATAACTATCTCTAAATTGATTTATTCAGCTTACAAATGAACTGCGGATCTATGTCAGTTCCCTTCGTTAGGATTATAAGGTGATCCTCTTTTAGAGATACATAGTATATAAATACAGTTTTAACGTCAAATTGCTTTATTTTGTAATTATTTTCCGAGCAACAGCGAGTAAAATCCTGATTGAGTCGTACCTACTAGTTGGAGGAAAAAAATATCTTCATAATCCACACCTTTAGTTTGTGTGAGCCCTTTGGCACATAGCCTTGCCTTGTACTGAACATTGAAATGTCACCTTTAGACGACTGGTTTATTTTGAAAATCCATTTCGCTTCAACTATTTTTATGTCACTTTCTAACTGAAACTGAAGTTCTCAGTTGTTGTTTTTTAACGATTTCAATTCATCGTCAATGACTACTTTCAATCTTTCAGCTTTGTTTCCTCAGTATAGTATTGGAACTCCTCCACCTCCACTAACAAAGAGTCATATCACATCAGATGTTTTATAAATTCTCTAAGACGTGGGGAATAGCCCGAATGATTTTCATAACGTTTCTATTGATCTTCATGTAGCTCTACATTCATGGATTCTGAAGCTGTTCATCTTCATTGCGGGAATCTTCAGCCGGGATCCTGATGGACGTTCTTGAGATCAGTTTCATGCATTTGAGCGATTTTCTTCTTATAAAATAATGTATAAGATGTTGAATTTTCATTGACAGTAACATTGTGTGAAATATTGACTTTCTTGGTCTCAGGGTCGAGTAACCTGTAGCTAAATGTTTGCTTTGAAAAGCTATCTTCACTAATGTGCCCCTGTATGCAACATACATGCAACTATATATTTTATGAATACAAGGCGTGTAAATTCAAATGTAAAAACATAAAACTCCAATACTTCCTCTAATTGAGCACCTTATTCTTTGTTTGGTTTTTAAAACAAACCTTCATTAATTCTGACAAAAATACGAACATTATATTTGTTAGATTCTTTAATTTGAACCAAATAGTAGTATTGAATTCATACCCAAATGGCACTTTAAATTATTAAAACGCTTGCGCTGAATTGGCTTTTTGAAAATGTCAGCCCATTGGTTTTGTGTAGGTATAATTTCAACAAAAATCAAACCGTCATCTAGTGGTCATCCTTTAAAATTATATTATTAATTTTCCACATGTTTATTTATTTTGTGGAAAAACTTGATTTTTCACTAAGCAAATAGTTCCTTGAATGTTTATGAGAAGCTTTATAGGTCCATTGATTATTTAACAAATATTTGTGAGAAGCTTCACATGACGCTGCGATGTATTCAGCCTCACTATCCTATGTGAATTTATGAATTAGAGTCTCGCCCATACTCTTTTCTCAGACCTGGAGTTGCTTACAAGTATTGAAAGATTCGATTGACGGCGTTCTAATGAGGAATTCCATAACTGAGTGTATACATGATAGGATGATTTGTTGCGCGCATTAGACCAGGAGCACTTAATTATTGCTGCAAGCATGAATGATCCGACTGCTTTTTGGTATGAGAACTTCTTATTTTCTCTCTTTTGATCCATCTTGGTGCTATGTGATATATGGAGATCTACTGGTATGCAAACTAGTTTGGTGTCATTTAGTCCAAGTTTACTAATGATTCGCTTGGTATAAATGGTTTAATAAATGCGAAGAGATCCATTGGACTCGTAATAGTACATTTTCCATGCCTACAAAGTTTGCTGGACACAGGTGACAGTTTCAAAATTCTTGTTCGTCTGAGAGATAATTTATTTTAACATTTCTTAATCTGATGCTATTATGAGTCCATTGTCGACGTATAGTATCAGGATTACTGTAATTCCATCGTGAGTTCCTTAGTAAAAACATTTATCTGCTTGAGTTAATTTGAATCCATCATTTAACATTAAATTGTTTAATTTATTATTCCAGCATCTAGATAACTATCTCTAAATTGATTTATTCGGCTTACAAATGAACTGCGGATCTATGTCAGTTCCCTTCGTTGGGATTATAAGGATATCCTCTTTTAGATATCCATATAAATGAAGTTTTAACGTCAAATTGCTTCATTTTATAATTAATCTTCAGAGCAACAGCGAGTAAAATCCTGATTGAGTCGTACCTACTATTTGGAGAAAAAATATCTTCATAATCCACACCTTTAGTTTGTGTGAGCCCTTTGGCACATAGCCTTGCCTTGTACTGAACATTGAAATGTCACCTTTAGACGACTGGTTTATTTTGAAAATCCATTTCGCTTCAACTATTTTTATGTCACTTTCTAACTGAAACTGAAGTTCTCAGTTGTTGTTTTTTAACGATTTCAATTCATCGTCAATGACTACTTTCAATCTTTCAGCTTTGTTTCCTCAGTATAGTATTGGAACTCCTCCACCTCCACTAACAAAGAGTCATATCACATCAGATGTTTTATAAATTCTCTAAGACGTGGGGAATAGCCCGAATGATTTTCATAACGTTTCTATTGATCTTCATGTAGCTCTACATTCATGGATTCTGAAGCTGTTCATCTTCATTGCGGGAATCTTCAGCCGGGATCCTGATGGACGTTCTTGAGATCAGTTTCATGCATTTGAGCGATTTTCTTCTTATAAAATAATGTATAAGATGTTGAATTTTCATTGACAGTAACATTGTGTGAAATATTGACTTTCTTGGTCTCAGGGTCGAGTAACCTGTAGCTATCGGAGTTTCTCTGGTAGTAAACAGCAATCATCTTTTTGGATTTTGAAATTCAATTTTACTCGTTGCAAATTAGGAGTGTGCATAAAATTATCACAATCAAATTTATTTGTATGACACAAAGTCGTTTATTTTCTGTGAAAATCTTGTAAGGCAACATTACTTTTACTTGAAAATTAGGTGTCCTCTTGAGGATGTGAGTATCGGCACTAACCACTTCCCCACATATAGCTCGGCATATCTTGTACATGGAATGAGCACTTTCATTAATAGTGCATATTTCTCGTTCAGATTTCCCATTCTGTTGAGGTGTGTATTGAGCAATGATTTCGAGTTCCATTTCATTGTTATTGACGAATTTCTTAAAATTTTTATTGATACATTACCTAGCATTGTTTCAGTGAAGAATCTTGAGGGTGTATCTGAGTTTCGTCTTGACTAAGCTTAATTATTCTTCGAAGCTGCCTCAAAAAGTGCACTGTCAAGTATCTGGACATATCGTCCTTCAAGATCACAAAATATTTCGCTTTTCCAGTATATTCTGTTGCAATCGGGCCACATACATAATAAAAACGAACTTTATAATTTATTTTTTTAGAGAAAGGAATTCTATAATCTTTTCTAAACAGGACTCACAAAATAAATTAATTCCAGTATACGTGATGTCAGGAGTCATCTTCATTTTACCAGTTCACGTAAACACTCGACATTTACATGACCGTGTCCTTAGTGCCATACCGTCAAACTTTTTCCTGAAGCAAGATTTTATTAAAGAACTAAAAACGTTTTAAATATTATACGCTACAAATTATTTGGTTCACAATTAGCACAAGCTACCGATTTTACACTTTAATAAATTTTGGCATGTTCATTTTTTAAATTATTTTGATACACCCCACAGTGAAGTACAAACGATACCTTTGATTGGCTAATTATAAGAAAAGGTGTTAGTCTAAACTTCGCTATTAAAGTGCATTATTTTCATTGTTATTATTACTTTTAATGGCACTTATGAACAAAATATTGCAATCTTCTTTCTCTATAAATGTAAATGAACCATTTGTGTGCCTGTCAAAACTAATCAAACCAAACCTTTTTAGCGGCAATACAGAAATATCAAAGTAGAAACGATTGCAAACACACAAATATTAATTGTATTAAGCTACCTAATTATTATTTTCTCAATCGGAGTAGTGGGCTTAGAGGACCTTAGCATGATCACTTGATTTCAATATAATTATATTTATTTGGCCGAGGCTTCATTAGGTCTGATGTTTACAGAAGAAGACTTTACGAATGTACTAGGTCTTAGAATAATATTAGGAAAACAATTTCAAAACTACCCCTGAAATGTGTGTAAATGTGTTTCATAATGCGATTGAACAGTTTGAGGTTTATAGACACACTGATGGGGAACTTGTAAAATAATAATGCGATTGAACAGTTTGAGGTTTGTAGACACACTGATGGGGAACTTGTAAAATGTAATAATTAAAATTTTGGGCTATGTGCGGATGTGATGATATTATTTTGCCGGTTTTGTGTGTTAAATATACAAACATGCGTATAATATTGCTACTAAAACAATAATTTTTCATTGAATTCTCCCTAATTCACCAAATAATTTGTGGATTTCTCTACTACATCTATATTTCTGCAAAAATATCAAATATTACTAAACTTTACTAAATATATATATATATATATATATATACATAAATTGTTACATACATAGAAACATACCTAATCACCCCGTTACCTGGTAGGGTAGGGTAGAATATGTGTATATAGCTCAAAAACCAACTCCACGCTTAAGACATCCACACTAATCTTCTCAACACTTCCTTATCTTTGCATTATATCTTCGCTTCAACAACATCAATACACTGAGTCATTCATGCTCTATTATTCTTAAAACTTTTAATATTTATCTTTTTTTTCACACATTCATCTACAACACTTAGCCACGTCTCACATGGCCTACCCTATCCTTTTGATCCAAACACTACACCTTCATCTCCAGCCCAAATTAACTAAGGTATATTCTAAGAATTTTTTTTGTAGGAATCTATTTTAAAATCTATGTATAGCTTACAAAAAAATGTTTTTTATTAATATAATATTGAAATGTCTTTTAATGTGTAGCCAATTATCTTGGAGATAAAAAATCAAATATAAAAGATACAATGTAGCCATACGTCTATACCGGACTGCAAAGGGATATATTTGCTTCGTCACTCAATCCACACTCATTCTCTCAACAATCACAAACCAACGTATGACACTTATTTTACATTGACCTATTGGATTCCCTTTCAAACCGCACTCCTTCCATACCCATTCAATAATGATTCAGTCCATACGAGTTTATCCAAATACATTTCTTAGATATCTCATTCCAACAGCATTTACCTTGCTCTTGTGTTTCTCCTGACAAACCCACACTTCACATCCATAAAAGATTGTTGGCGTTAACATAATTTTATATACTACCATCTTCATCTCTTTCAATACTACTTCATTCTTTGCAATAGTCCATATACATGCAACTACTCTACGAGATGCATCCATTAAATAAAATGGCTATTTAGAGAAAATGTTATAAGGAATACCCAATTTCTATTCTATTATGCCATTTGTTGAGAACCACATTTTTGACACTCTTGGTTGTGTCATGCCTTGGTGGGTGAAGTTTCAATACATTGACACAAAATTGGTATCTTAGTTCATAGATGGGTACTATAAGTGCACACAGAATATATAAACTAACCTCTTACCATTTTTTTGTGCAATTTAATCTACCTGATAAATTTATCTAAGATTTACAACAAAATTGTATAGGAAGTGTTGGGAGAAAATGGCAAATAAAAACTCAATAAAATACTATAAATCATTGTAAATAAATAATTTTAGTGAGACACATTATACAGCATACGTGTAGCGCTAGAGTTTCCATGTGACTACTTTATAAATGCAAACAAGAGGTTCTAGAATGCTCACTTGGAGCAGTTAAAACTGTTTACTGTATTTTTGTAATAGCTTACCGCTCTTATTTGTCTTCATTCAAAGGTACCGTCCCGAAACGTTTTCAAACACGCAATATTCACTTAGCATATTCAAAAGGTGACACTGTTTGACGAAGAGGCAGATCGGTTGTTACTGAATACATATTTAGGTGGTTTTAGCAGTTTATTTACAGACATGGTCACCACCACACTTTACAACATGTCTTACATTATATGGTTCTCTGACTATTTGACAGTCAAATCCCACATCCACTGAATACACAGCGGATGTTCTTTATGAAGCCGGGGTCAAGACAAAAATAAAACCTTTTCAAATGACTTAGAACTCTGTAAATCCCACTATCAGACAGATAGGGAAATGTTTTATCTGCAAAGAGAGGCTTAGAGTGTTATCTCCTGGAACAGATTAGGAGGGGCGGCTGCTGTATTAAGATTGGGACTGGCTTTGATAACCATTTGAAAGTCCAAATTATAAGGAAGGATGATACTATCAATACCTTGATTGAGTTATTGGTGTGCCTAGGCATCCAATCCTATCAACAACTGGTTTGACTTACTATCGTACCTAGGCATCCAATCCTATCAACAACTGGTTTGACTTATTGTCGTACCTAGGCATCCAATACTATCAACAACTGGTTTGACTTATTGTCGTACCTAGGCATCCAATCCTATCAACAGCTGGTTTGACTTATTGTCATACCTAGGCATCCAATCCCGTTTGGGCTATAAGCATTCGAATAAAATAATTAAGTAAGGATAAGGAATCTAGAATTTAGAGTAATTGCAAGTGCATTTAAGTGGAGGAAGAATATGAACTATTTAGAAAAATACATTCTCACGTAGAGATTGAATCTTCCCCTCCTAAAAGGTTTGAAGAAAAGGCATCTGGAGCGTATTACCTATTTTCATTAAGACATCAAATTACGGCCTGGGGAACACGTGTGGAGGGGGAGGGGAATAAAATGTTATGTCAAATATTTAAGCCTACTTCGATATTATTTTAACTATCTTATTGATGATAAACTGAAAACAAAATCCAAACAGATATTGACAATAATTATTAAAGATGAAAATATTTCTGTAAAAATCTCAGCTCATTGAATCCCACAGGAAAGAAATGTAATATAATATTTAAGGTTTAACATATCTGGTCCACGAAGACCTGATGTTAGTTAGACATTCAACTACCAAGCGCTGTAGTCGCTACTAGCGTGTTATGAGATTGTTATTTCTTTATTGGAGCTCATCTGATGATGTGTTGTCAACCTCCTTCGTAGAAATATAACTCATGTGGAAACTTTAAACCTATGCTAGTTCGATTTCAGGAGAACATAAATTAAACATTTTCAAAACTGGAAATTTTTCCAGTTGAAATAAGGAAAGATGTTCCAGTTAGTTTCCCAAAACATAAAATGGACCATCTTATATCCAAGTGTTGGTACACACATCTGATATAAAAAGCCATTACAGATAAATCAGAACTTGATGATCACTGGTGCGAGTCATTTATCAAAAAGGTTCAACATGTTTAGTATAAAAAATGGTGTTATATTATTTTACAAACCTGAGTTATTGTAAAGTTTATGTGACTTAAAGTGAACTTCCTGGATTGAAATGAGTTCATTAATGTAATTCAACAATAAGGTGTCCCGGGCTATTCTCCAGGTGGATGTGAATGAAGTTCTTTTACGTCACCTTCTTTATCCTTTTAGCTTTTTAATGAACATATTAGTAATATCAATGATAAAATTATCACTTGGAGTAATTTTAGTAAATATAGATCTACTATTTGCATTATTATTGGAAGATAATAAGTTAATTATATTTTGGTACGTAATTAATACTATTAATAGCAGTTTAAATAAATATTAGTGATAATGTAGGTACAGGTAATAGTATCAATGGTTATAGATAAACAATGTGTATGAAATAAAACTATAAAACTAAGGGGAGTAGATTGTATATAGGCCTACACCGTTTGAAACACAATGTGTGTGTTTGTAATACAATTAGTGTATTTACTGCTTAGACAGGCTATCAATGGTTTCTTGAATGGCTCCAAGACGGTTTTATTTATATAATGTTACTTAGGTTTGATTCTTAATGACTATATCACATTATTATATTAGGAAATGCAGTGAAAAATTCATACAGAAACTATAAATCATACTGAAAAGGTTTGATACAGTACCAATATTGAGAAGAAAAAATGATGAATATTTCCACAATATGCCTATATTAGAAAATATAATAATATAATAATTGATGACGGGGGTACGTGCTTAGGTGCCCCGGTTTGGAATCTGCCACTGTGTAAAACGAAGTCACATTGCCATTTTTCTGTCGTGCTAGAAATGATGTTGCGCTTAATGAAATACGGCTTTTGCCCATTTCAACTTCAGACAATGGAGGAGACGTTTCTATTATTATTATTAGCACCGCGTCTTACTATGTTCGGGTCATACACACGCTGATGTGTAATGGTAGGGTGATTGTGAGATGAAATGGAGGACCTACAGTTTAACGTGGGATCCGAACCACAGTGGTAGGCCT
>CABFWB010008380.1:7015-18333 GCA_902151455.1 Timema bartmani
GGGGGGGTGTAGAGGTGATGTTTGTAACACAGGGAATTTGTCGCAATTGTCGAGTAGGTTGGCATGCGTGCATGTATGGTGCGGGTTTTGAGGGGGGGTAGTTTTTTTTTTCTGTCGTTGTTGTTGGTCGGTTCGGTTGGCCGGCTTGTGTTTCCACTCATTTCTGTCTTCATTATCACAGCCCTCAGTTGACGGTGTTTTGTTCCATCTTGGTTGTTTTTTTGAACCAAAATTTATTTTCACGATTAATCTAATATTATACTTGGTAGGATTATGTTACGTAATTTTTTTTAATTGACGGTCTGTGTTATTTAATATGTAAATAATATATAAAGTAATGTATAGTAGGCCTAATTTACTGGAAAGGGAATCAAATCTTAGACCTAGCGCTTAAGGTGATTGGCCCTTTTCATTTGGTGTGGACATGTAGAGCCATGGGAACAAACGGTTATCTTCAAAAATGTTTATTGTTTTGCAATTTTCTTTTAGGAAATGGTTTGTTCAAGAATAGAAGCATATTGATTAAGTTATACTCTTTATATACACACATCTCCTCTATAATTTTAACAGTGATCAAATATCGATAAAACTGACATTTTTCAAGAGAAAACTTTCGTTTTCATAACAAAAAATTAGAAAATCTAACAATTAATAAACGTAGATACACTATCTTAGAAGAGGTGTTGAAAATATTAACATAAAAATTTCACTCGTTCTCGAGAAAACTTACATTTCCAAACGTATGATTTTTCCGCAAGACATGTCCGGTAGCTAGCGCCATCTACTGTTTCCGTGATCCATCTGTTCTTGTTGGCACGGAAGTATACTTTGGTCGGTTGTGAAGCCAAGCCACGCCTCTCACCCTCCCACCCATCATCCCACAAAATAGGTTTTAGACTTGCACTCGACCGGGGCCAAGGGTCTTAACCACTTGCTGGCGGGGTTCGAAGCACGGATAACGTGCCTGACTCCAATATTTCAATCCTTATAAACTGCATTGTTGGTATTCCCCTCTCTCCTCCCTTCCTCCATTATTTATTGTTGTCACCTCGTCTTACTGCCAGTTCGTTGTATACGTATACTAACTAATTACGCCTATGTGTTAAGGTTGAGGGATGTTGAGTTTATAGTAAATGTATATATATATTTGCGTGAAGGGAGAGTGAAAAGTCATTTAGGAAATAAAAAATTCCTCAGTACACCCGACTTATTATTAACGACCCAATATTTCTATCATAGACAGTCCAATCTATTGCGATAGTGACATCTTAAACCATGTGGTCACCCAATTGGGTTTATAAGAACTAGTAAAGTAAATACATATTTTTCAAAATATAGTATTTGCAATTACTGGCTCTGCATTAAGTCAGTTTAATTATTATTATACAATGACAAGGTTTTATACTAGCCTATTTATGAAAAGTTGATTTAATAACTCGAACAAAAGAATGTGACAAGTAGTTGAATAATTAATTAATAGTTAATAACCACAATTATTACTAACATAATAGGACCAGCATATTTACCCATGGCTGTGCCTATAACATGAGCGTCAAACATTTTTGATCACATCAGTGAGCAGAGCATTCTTGAGCTGAAACAAAGGTCTAGAGTTCATAGCCGGTTAACACCCAAGTATGTTGGTACATAGACTCAATACCAGGCTCATATAGTCTGGTTTTCCGGTGACAGAAAGTTCCGGGTTGAGATCCCAGCAGGGAGAACTTACGTTTTATCCCCTTAATGGCTCTCCAATATTCCTCCACGCAAATGCTGGTTCATTTGCTCTAAGCTTGACCTTTATAAATCCTACTCCCTCGTGTAAATATCAGGATACCTCTAATGGGTGGTAAGATGTTATGCTGGAAAAAGAAATTCAAATTTACTGAAATTTTTATTATTTGTAATTTACATTTTAAAAAGGGAAATCAGAAACAAATGTTTCGAGACTATTTACAAAAAATTAAAGCCAGAAAGAATAGTCGCAAAACTATTTATTTATTTCCCCAACAATTCTTTTTAACCGTTTCCGAAAATGTGAACACTGCTTCAATGGTTTACTTAATTTTGGTTGCGTTTATGCACCAGCCCCAGTCCAGCTACTCCTGTGTTTTATACAGCCTGCAATGATGTTAGGGGGTGAGGTCATTCATGGGGCAAAGCTCTCATGGGATCTCTCCCCCTCCCACAACTCTCTATATCACTATACCCACGAAAAGCACCCTATTACCACAACAAGCACACCATCACTAAAACAAGCTAACCCTCAAAGCAGCAAGCCCTCCTTTACACAGAAATTAAAACAATATCACTTTTTATCCATGGGCTTAAGCTGTAGGAAGGAGGATTACTTTAAATAATAAAACGATTAAAAAAGCACAAAGTTTTTATTTATAAAGCATTAAGTGCAGTTTATTTGGCTCCCCCCTGTGGCTTGAAGCTGTGAGACCCGCTATAAATGAGACATCATTACTAGAGGGAGACAACGCCGCTGTTTCCGCGCCACTGCCACTATAATCTACTTGTTATTATGTCGAGGAAAGAGCTGCAGAAACAAGATGTTAGAGTGGGCTATCTCCACACAGCTCCGATTAGACTATATGATTGGGATTAAGTTGTCTTAAGATGAAATCAAACTATCTCAACTTTTAACAGCAACACCTAGCACTGAACCCTAGCCCCCGTAATTTTAATAAATGGGCAACATGACTCACACATGGATGTATATTTATTAACTAACTTAATCGAGGACAACATATAAAATCCAGCTCTAGCAATAGTAATTGTAACACCTGGGTAGCAAGACGAACATATACACAGATATATACCTCAGTTTTAGCTTATGTGGTGCTGACTGACAGCTCACAGCTGACTTCTGACGGCTTTGAAAAGCTACCAGACCAAATTATGTATCCCTACACCGAACCATATGGTCTGCAAAAAACATGTCTTTAACAGTTGTCACTTCTGACATTCAAAATTTAGGTATATACCTAAATGTTGACTGTCAGAAGTCAGCTGTGAACGGTCAGTCAGCACCACATAAGCTAAAACTGAGGTATACACCACACCATACACTGAACAGCCAACACTAGCACCAGGAACTATAGCAATTGGGTAACAGGACCAACACTAATGCCGGGATCACGATCAACTTAGCGTTAACTTAACGTAACTTAACGTAACGTTAACTTAACGTATGTGTGATCACGATTCACGTAACTTAACGTAACAACTCGAGCCAAACATCTTCATTCTCGAGTATGATCTGTGATTTGTACTAGTTTTACAGTGATGATCTGTGAATGTTTACAGTTTTCAATCGATATAATAAATATCTATTACAATTTTTTTTGGATAAATTTAGCTTTCCTATTTCAGTGTAATTATTTGGTTTCAATGTCTGATCATTAGAACTTANTATAAAAGTTTTTTGTAACATTTCCATCGTTTTACTCCGTCCTTTAGCATTTGTGTAAACGGAACTTAAAGCAATTAAAAAACTGGTTTTTTTTCGCTCAAAATGCACTCCACGACGTCCGATATTGACTGCCTAGAAAAGTTTACGTTTGGCATAACAATAGAGGTTGTAACTTGAACTCAATTAAAACAACTTCTCAAAACAATCCGGACCCAATTCGAATAACTGAAAACAAGTGGCCTTGAGACTCAATTCAATATCATCCTTCTTCCCTCCCTCCCTCCCTGAAAATGTGAGTACACTTCCTGTAAATTCATCCTTCCTCATCATTAAAATAATAATAATATTTAGCACCGCGTCTTACTACCCGTTCGGGTTATACGCTTAAGTACTAATTACGCTAATGGATTAGGAATTGGGAGGGTTGAATTTAGAGGAAGTGAACCCGTATTTGCGTGGAGGGAGAGTGGAAAAACATTTAGGAAAAACCACCCCCAGTTCACCCGACTGAGATTCGAACCTCGATCTCCCCGTCCTCGGCGGTCGAGCTCAACACGAGTAGCGCGTTAGCCAACTACGCCACCGAGACGGGTCTCATCACTAACACATTATCTCGTTGAGCGTATATACGTAGCTATAACACGAACAGGTAGTAAGACGTGGAACAAATCAGTAATGGTTCCAGGATTCTAACGTTCCAAGAAGATATAATGATAGTAACGAAAGTATCATCAAATCTATAAAGATATCCACCGACCAACAGGTCCAGCTGTTAGGACGAGAGGAAAGGGGGTGTTGGGAGGGATTGGAGGGTACCGTCTTACAAACCTGCTGTGGGGGGATGTTGGTCACCCCGTGGGGCCCACGGCGCGCATTTCCGCTCTTCATTTGTCATCATTCTCCTCGGTGAAAAAGACGTTTATACCCATGATGCAACCAACCCGTATTAAAACACGACCGTTTTCACTTTCTCGTACATAAAATGAACAGTAGTCTTGGGGCAACGTTTTTATCATTTACAATATGATGTATCTTGTCGCTTCATATGTCTTTGAACTCAAGGAGTTGGGTTTTACAATTCTGTTGATTCTTCTGTCTGTTTGTCTGTTTTCTGTGCCTCTCTCCATCTGTCCGTAAGTTTTTTGTCTGTACCTCTCTCTGTCTGTCCATACCCTCTGTATTTCTGTCTCTCTGTCTGTCATATGTCTGTATTTCTGTCCCTCTGTTTGTCACATGTCCGTATTTCTGTCCCTCTGTCTATCACATGTCTGTATTTCTGTCCACTCTGTCTGTCACATGTCTGTATTTCTGTCCCTCTGTCTGTCACATGTCTGTATGTACATGGGGCTACATCCAAAACAGTTTTATGGTTCTCGTACAGACTTGTTATTCACATGTTATGATCATACGTCAAGAATAAATAATGCTTTTTATTCTATTAATCAAATTAAGGGCAGTGCACTGATGACTTGGATTAGAAAATTTAAAATTGTTTTGAAGGGACTTTAAAGTTTTAATTCAACATGATTGTTTTTCACATAATAACTATCGTGGAGGGAGAGTGTAAAACCAGGTGTGGCCGAAGGGAGCGCAAGTATTTTTACAGTTTTTTTAGCATTACATTTTTTTGGCCAAAATAAATCAAATATTTCTCCAGTAGCAACATAGAGTTTAGTTTTCTGCACATGCTAATATAAACAGATCTTAAATATCTGTCAAGGGTGTCCTGGAGTTTTGTCAAAACTTTTTAAATAGAGAGAAAAAGTGTTGACAAAATTCCAGGACACCCTTGACAGATATTCAAGATCTGTTGATATTAACATGTGCAGAAAACTAAACTCTATGTTGCTACTGGAGAAATATTTGATTTATTTAGGCCAAAAAAATTAAATTTATTAAAAACTGTAAAAATACTTGCGCTCCCTTAGGTCGCACCTTAAGAATAAACATTTCTCCCTATACCTAGCCGGGATTCGGACCCCGACCTAATGGTCAGCGACAAACCCAGACAACACTGGATATCATATCTGAAAGAACTGCGTGGCTACTATTGGAAAACACCTTTTTTTTTATAATCTCGTCTTACTACCCGTTCGGGTTGTAAACATATGTACTTGTTACGTTAATGTGTTAGGGATGAGAAAGATTGAATTTAGAGGCAATGAAACCGCATTTGCGTAGAGGGAGAGGGGATAACTATTTTGGAAAAAACCACCCTTATTGCACCAGATCGGGATTTTAACCTTGATCTCCCCATCATCGGCAATCTTGTATATTCTGAGAGTGACACCTTAGACAATGCAGCCACCGAAGCGGGTCACAATAGCGTTGTTATTCTCTTGTATTATTGCAGTAAATCTTCCTTTAAATATAATACAAGTTTGGCAACGCTGGTTAGTTGAGGTTGCCAGTAGATCCTTCTTACCCCAGCACACCACCCCCCGACGTAACTGAGAGCGAGGAGATTTGGCAGCACTGGTTAGTCGAGGTTGCCAGTAGCTCCTTCTTACCGCAGAACCCCCCGATGTAGCTGAGAGTGAGGAGATTTGGCAACAGTTAACAGAACAATAGAGCGAAGATAAATCTTTCCTCCATAAGACATCTAGTTCCCTCAGAGGTGATATTCAGTTTAAATGAGGCTAATACCTAGTCTGCGTGTCCACCGGTGCGGTTCTTTGTGAATAGAACCAAGGCCTACTTAGAGCTGTAGTTCGTCTCTCCGCCCACTCTACCCAGTGGGTGAACTGGTGCCCTAATGGCAGCGTTGAGGGGTGATTTAAACCAATTCCCATTCCCTGAAAAAAAAAAATGTTGGCTCAAACCTCGATTATCCGATTGATGGAAGAGATCACCGAGCAGGGTAATCGATTATCACGGTTAATCTATCTTAATTAAAAAAACACACAAGGGCCCGTTGATTCATCCTTTGTGGGCAGCCCCTGGCAGAATCTGCTATAAAAGTGAGGCGAATTTGAGTTTGTTAACTCTCACAGTAAAATAAAGTTCTTCCTGACGGCGTGTGGTGGATGTAGCATGATATTTCCTGCATATCATTGGAAGCAAAAGGATTTTAGAATTTTTTCATTAAATTGTCTCACATTTTCAATGGGAACAATACTCATTATTTGTGTCGGAGACGGTTGTAGCTCGGTAGTAAAAGTGTACATGTACTGAATAAACTTGTCCAGGCAGATCGGTCTTACTAAATCTCCGAAGAGACCTCCCAGAAGGTCTTTCCAGCTACACTATCCACAAGCTCTGTGGCTTTTAGCAGTGCAACTACAGATACCCATCGGGCACGGCACCTTTTCGCCGGACATGAACCAAGGCCCATTCCGGGTACTAGGATACCCGATAAAAACCAGTACCAGCCCTTCCGTACCAGCCTGCCTTGTGTTACTTGGGATGAACCCCCCTTCCACTTGGACCGGATGGAGGGAGGAGTCGGCTCCCCCTAGTGATCGCCCGGTCACGAGGAAGTCAGGAGCTCAGCCTCTGAACAGCCTTCTCCGCAACCTTCACTCTCTCAGAAATGTCTCCCATCTTTCCTCACCCACCTTCTTTGCTGCCGCCCCAGCCTTTCTGAGACCGGCAGTCCGGAGGTGCCCAGCGGGGACCTCGTGGAGGTGCCCTGACCAGCTATCCCCGCTAGTGTGTATCGAGAAGGGAGTCTCCCCCTCCTCACACACAGATGACCTTGTCGGGGTCTTAGCTACGCCGGACCCCGTTCGCCACATTACCCAGGGGCTGCGCCCCGACAGGAGTTTTAGAGATCTGTCAGTCTGTCTAGATTCCTTGTCAGGTGAAGGAATACTGAGTTTCTCCTTCTAAATGATTTACCACTCTCCTTCCACGCAAGTATGGGCACATCTCCTCTCTATTCTATCTTCCTCATTCTTATAATATTAGATTTATTAACATATATAGGCTATACTTATAATCCAAACGGATGGTTATCTTGATGAAAATATTTGATAAATATGGTCCGGTCTGGATTGCTTGTGATATAGAGGTCAAGTTTCGAACCCAGATTGGGTGTACTGAGGTGATTATTTATAAATGATTTCCTACGAAAATGTTGCTATATTCCGTATGAAGTCCAACCTTCTCATTTATAGTCCACTAATGTAAACATTAATATAGTCCGGACAAGGACATGTATTAAAAAACAGTGTAGTTCCAGGTGCTAGTAACTCTTATCTTTAGGTAGGTGCCCCAAGAAAAGTTTTACATAAAAACAGTGTAGTCCCAGGTGCTAATAACTCTTATCATTTAGGTAGGTGCCCCAAGAAAAGTAAAAAATAAGTAAAGTAAGAAAGTAGTCTTCCTTCGAGTCATTTCCTGGGTTCCCTCAACCCCTCTACTACGCGGACGGGTGAGTGACGTTATATATCGTGTTTAATGAAGACTCGGCGGGTAGAGGCACATACAGGGGGAGGTTTGAAAAGACCAGCAGGTCGGTTGCGCTTATTAATGGGTATGTAGAGAGCTCAGCCAGCCATATAACTTGTCATCATTACACCTTGCTCGCTTGGAAAGGGTGGGTGAAGGGGTAGAGAGGAAAGTAGCAGACGTCCTGCGGTACTATAGTTCCGGTTCACGCCGCTACCCACCTGTGTCGTTGCGGTAGTTTCGGAGAGATCAAATTAAAAAACATAACATAATTGCGACCGTAAAACATTTCTTTCTTTTAGTAAAAATATGTTGTATTGTTCCTTAAGTAACGAGCAACGCTGCTATAAATCAGACAAAATGGCGAGCTAGCCTTTGTCTCTGGTGCAGTTCCCCGGCCATTGGATTATCACAGTGAAAGAGGTAACATCTAGACCAAATATACATGCTCAC
The DNA here is from genome assembly GCA_902151455.1 of Timema bartmani. Lineage (NCBI taxonomy): Eukaryota > Metazoa > Arthropoda > Insecta > Phasmatodea > Timematidae > Timema > Timema bartmani. Next base: position 15,282 of record CABFWB010008380.1, read on the forward strand.
GCAATGCCGGGAATCGATCCCTGGATCCTTAGTTCAGTTGACAGGAGAACTACTAAGTGCTCCAAGATGTACTGTACATTGTAATCCTTACCAAACGATTGTTACCATGTCCGAGGCACATAGACCAACCAGAGGGTATTCTAGACCTGCTCGGCCTATGCGCATATAGGATAACTACTCTAATAGGGTAGGGATGAGTGAAGAAGTATTTTAAAGCTAATTTACCCGCATTTGAGTGGAAGGAGAGTGGGAAACCATAAACCACATATGAAAAAACCCTCAGTAGACCCGAACGGGATTTCAACCCTGACGAGTGGAACACGAGATTGGCGCCTTGATAGTCCAGGGGTCTTCAACAGTTTTATGTGAAAAGTCCCAAATACTTTGTCTCTTGTTAGCGCGCCAGCCGCAATACTGTACCAACAATATAAGGATTGAATAGATATTAAAATATTAGAATCAGCTCATTCTTATACTCACACCAGGGATTAAGATTTCTACTGAAGTTAGTTCTCTGTTATTTCACAGCAGGACGTAGTGCAATTTGTCTTGTTTACTATAGTTGTCATTTTCCGGTTAAAAGTAGGCCTACATTTGAATAAAAACGTAATATTTTTCTTCACCTAAAAAGCAAAAATAGTTTATAAAATAACATAAATTAACTAAATAAAATACATATTTATACTATTAGTTGATTATGTAATATATATATGTTTGTCCTTTTTTCTCTTGAAATAATTTGACGTTTTTCTTGAGCCATCGGGCAAAATAAAAGTAAGCATATGCATCAATTGGCCCACGGGCCACGGGTTGAAGACCTCTCCAGTAGACCATATGACCAGTGAAGGGGTTTGTGTGATGAAAATCATCGGCCGGCACTGTATGGAAAGGTCAACTTACAGATGGAGAGTAGATTTATTTTTTTCACCACATCTTAGCATTTTTTTAAACCATTTTTTTTGGGTCAAAATACATCAAATATTGCTTCATTAGAAACATATAGTTTAGTTTTCTTCACATATTGACAACAGTTGTTGAATATCTGTCAGGGGTGTCCTGGAATTTGTTGATAACTTTTGGCTCTTAGTTTACAAAATCTGTCATCTAATGCCGCAATGCTCGTGACATATATTCAACAAACTGTTGATATTAATATGAAGCAATATTTTATTTATTTAGACAAAAAAAGTGTTGCTATAAAAAAATACTAAAACAATGGCCTTGATTTGTGTCTCTTACATTCCAACGTTAACTAAGACAATAGACTAGGGATGAAATACCCACCCCGATGGCGTAGTTAGCTAACGTGCTAGTTTCGTGTTGAGCTAGACTGCCGAGGACAGGGAGACCGAGCTTCAAATCTTGGATAGGTGAATTGGGGGTTGTTTTTCCTAAATGATTTTCCACTCTCCCTCCGCAGAAATGTTGGTTCACTTCCTCTATATTCAACCTTCCCAATTCCTAGCCCATTAGCGTGACTAGTACTTAAGCGTATAACCCGAACGGGTAGTAAGACGCGGTGCTAAGTATTTATATGACTAGGGATGACGGAGGTAGAATTTTAGATCAAATGTACCCTCATTTGTGCGGAATGAAAGAGAGAAGCCGTTTAGATAAAGAAAATCTCCACAGAGCTTTCTGAGATTCAAATCCCGACCTCCCAGAGACTATCAAACCAGAACTTGATGATCATGATGTCTGGCCGGCGTATTCACGGAAGTAGGTGGAAATTATTTGTGAACAATCTTCTGGACTTGTGACGTTATTCCTCCAAACCTTAAGATCCAAATCAACATTATTATTAGTAGACACGTTTTTTTAGAACCAATAACTGTTTTCCCCTGCTTCGGTGGTTGCATTGTCTAGACCGTCACTCTCGTGTTAGACAAGACTGCAGATGACAGGGTGATCGGGGTTCAAACCCAGATCGCGTGTAGTGAAGGTGGTTTTTTTCCATAATGGCCTTCCACTCTCTCTCCACGAAAATGACGGCCCACTTCCTCTGAATTCAACCTTCTTCATCCCTAGATCACTAGCGTTATTATTACATATGAGTACAACCTGAATGGGTAGTAATACGTGGGGCTAAAAAAACTATTTTTGGATTTGTCTCGTTCTAGCATGTTCTCTCCCCCCCCCTTCCCCTCCCCCACCAACCATTTCCTCCGCACACAGCCCCATCTCTCACGTCAAGTTTTGGCCAACATTTTCACCCACAATTTCTCTCGTTTTGAAAACCAGAAAAGGAAATACCCTCCCTTTTCCTTACCCCCCCGACCCGTACTCTCCCACACCCCCTCAAACCTCTCCANTCCCCCACCAACCATTTCCTCCGCACACAGCCCCATCTCTCACGTCAAGTTTTGGCCAACATTTTCACCCACAATTTCTCTCGTTTTGAAAACCAGAAAAGGAAATACCCTCCCTTTTCCTTACCCCCCCGACCCGTACTCTCCCACACCCCCTCAAACCTCTCCACGCCATAGTCGCGACCCTGCGGTACCAGTCACCCGCACCGCAACGGGTGGGAGTGAGACGGGAATAGTGGTTGTCGTGGAAGTGAGTGAGAGAGAAAAGGGGTTATCCTCATCTTTCTCTACATAGTTTAATGGCGGGAGCTGTGTGTGACTGTGTGTGTGTGTACGTGTGTGTGTGTGCGTGTGTGTGCGTAAGTCGTGCTTTAAAGTGGCCATCTTACTGCAGCCAAGGAGTTTGGCGAGTGTAAGAACAGTCATTTGTTAACTTGATACCATCTTCTAGGGACGGGGGAAACTTTGGCTGAGTGACTTAAGGGCAAGGGCACCAGAGAGAAGGGAGATTCAACCCTCAGCACATTTTGGGGTGGGAATAGGTAATTCTATATCATCTAAGAAGATGGCAAACATCAACCTTAGCCAGTAGTAAGATCTTAAGGGATTTTTTTAGGCTTTTTGACGTTTAAAACCATATTTTTGAATTATATGGTCCAAGTATCATAAGAAGAACCTTATCTGACAGCTAGAACAGTTACTAGATCTACTTTCATAGGAAGAACCTTATCTGACAGCTAGAA
>CABFWB010008382.1:0-18325 GCA_902151455.1 Timema bartmani
GTGTTGGTGTATTTTCTGATGGAGCACGTGCAATGACTGGGAAACACAGGGGGGTTGTTGCCAAAATTAAAGAAGTCGTTCCTGAGGCTCAGTTTGTGCATTGTAGCATTCATCGTGTGAGGCTTTAGCCGCAAGAAAAATGCCACTTGGTCTGAAGACAGCTTTCAATGAAGCGGTGAGCTACCAACTTCATCAAGTCCAGAGCTATGAACTCACGACGACTTTGTGCAGTGAGATGGGTGCTGATCATGATTCACGTCTACTTCATACCGAAGTCAGGCGGCTGTCGAGGGGGAATGTATTGAACCATCCGTTTGAGTTTCGTTCAGAAGTGCAGATTTTCCTCTCTGACACGTCTTCAGACAAATTATTTCATCGATGAACTGTGGCTTGTCCGGTTGACATACCTGGCACAACCAGGTAAATAAGAGCTTGCAATAGTCCGCATGCAGCCTAAAGGTCACGTGTTCCTCAATAGTCCGCATGCAGCCTAAAGGTCACGTGTTCCTCAATAGTCCACATGCAGCCTAAAGGTCACGTGTTCTTCAATAGTCCGCATGCAGCCTAAAGGTCACGTGTTCCTCAATAGTCCACATGCAGCCTAAAGGTCACGTGTTCCTCAATCCTAATCCAAGACGTCACTCTTTCAATAGATCGTGGTTTAGATCTTGGTCGGGTGTACAAAGTACTAGGTAGATAATAAAATATTCAACTTTCTAAAACAGAAAATGTTGTGTCTTTTCTTCTTACTAAAAATATTCATCGGACAGTCATCTTTTATAATAAAAAGTACTTACTTCATGGACGGAACTAATATTCATCCGTACTTTTAAAATAACAATTATTTCTTCTTTAATGTAAACGGGTTTCTTCCGACACATTTTTCTTGAAATCGTCTTGTCAATTTATTGTTTTGTTTCCATTTCTTTCTTTCGCTGAAAGTTTCCGAGTGCAAACCAGTCGTTTGATTACTTGCGAGGCCAATAAAGGAACCAGCGGAAATAGAAGGGAGGAAGTAATTTGTACACTGATGATGATGATGATGATGATAGTAGTGAGGGGTTGGGGCTTGATGTGGCAGAAGGGGAGATAAACATGTATTGAACTCAGAAGACCGGAATCAATTATTTAAGACATTGACTAATTTATTATAATTACTTCAAAATATATTAAGGGATTTGGACAGTAATATGCTATTCCACAGAATAGTATCTTTGAGATATTAATATTAAAATTTTTAAAAATCAATAATTGATAAGCCTAAATCATTATTTATTTGTTTGCCCCAATTTGACACAAATTATGCATTTCCTGAAATCAACGTTTGAAGCTTTATATAAGGAAGTATAATAACACAATAAATGTTACTGTTGTTGTGGCCCTATAGTATTGCACAAAGACATTCATATGTGTTATGTATTATAATTTAAGGGCGTGGCCTGTCACAGTGTAATACTACATTTTTTAAAAGATCAAAAAAATCATGTTAGTTATCTGCAAAGATAAAAACATAGGTTTATCAAATGGGATTGGAATGCATTGCATACATAATTTTAATAAATATAATTAATTTATAAAGTGAAACTCAGCCTGACGTAAGTTCAACCACAAGATATGTTCTTTAATGGCCCATGTTATTTTAAAGTACAAAACATGAATGCAAATAGTCATTTATTTGGAATTTAGGATATCAATTTCACCAGAATAGTAGATAAAAAGACGATACAAAGAACTAATATAAGCTAGAAAGGGATTATTTGTGTGCAAAGTTTAAAACGTATCAATAATACAAACACAGTTAGATTACATTTCCTATATAGCATGAAACACAAAAGCATCTCATTTCAAAATTATTAATGTTAGTTGTAAATACTTGTATTTTCTAATAAATTGCCTAGAACTGTTTTCCCCCTCAACCCTGAGGATCTAAATGCCCCCACATGGATGACTGGACCGGAAACATGGTTTGTTACCTGGTCCTTTGGCCCCCCCTGAAATCAGACGTCCCAACCGGAATATCACAGCTCGCTCGTATTCTTGCACCACCTGTTGGAAGAAATAAACAAAGTCAGCCTTTCATTTTACCACCCCATCACACCTCACAAGGATATGCAAGTAAATATCCTAACTATTATATTTGTTAGATACAGACAGCTTTAACCGCATCTAAATGTCATATCCTTTAAATTGAAAAATGACGTTTAGACGGACTTTTGAATAGATCATATCCGTGCATGCAGTAAAAGCTATCCAGAGAACTTTCAAAAAGCTACGTCGACGGGCATGTCGAATATCCCAAATCCTGTAGACGGCATCCCGACGATGGGGGGCGCTCGGCCACGATACGTTCTGGTGTGTTGTGGGTTTAAAATCGTTGGTTGGCCCCTCACAACCTCGTCCTATCGAGAGTTCTCGATTCTCACATTAGGCAGGAGCCACACGTGGAACTATCAGTTGTGCAATAGTTTGATTGCGTGGTGAATATAATGGCAGCGTGCACACATGTAACTGATATCCAACTAAAGGTTTCTGTTTTGGCACAAACTAATCGATCGCGCGACCTTGTGCATACCGATTTGAGCACACTTGTAATAAACAGTTGGATCAGCGAAGTATTGTTTTTTTGTCACGGAAACATGTCCTCTCCGGTGCGACAAGGTAAACAATTTATTTTATTTTTATTAATTAGTAAATCAATATTATTTATTAGATTCAAACTAAATTACAATAATTAAATTAAATTTAATTTAACTATAGCTGATTAAAACACCTTACTAACGCAAAGTTTCATTTTTTATTTTATTTTATAAATAAACCAGTATTGTAGTGTACTAAATTTAACTTTTCTTTCATAAAATTTGAAAATTATTATTATTAATATTCTAATTTCCTTCCTTCTTCTCAGGTCAAGATCACACAACACAGCTAACTCATTGAAATCCATTTTTAAACTGAGCCAATTTAGTTTCACTGTTTGATGTTGCGCATGTGTGCATGGTTTAACCATTGGTGGATCAAACTATTGCACAACTGATAATAATTTGCATGTGTAACTTCACCAAATCCATTACGTATGTACATTGTACAGTAGGGAAGTAAATAAATAAGGACAGTGATCAAGCGATGTTAGTATTATTACAGTTGCCATGCATTTAGCCGTCCATTTAGACGCCTACCTGAATAGATCCTACATATGCCCAGGCGGCGTGAAAATTTCCCTACTAACCGAAATGCGTATCCAACTAGTGCGAAGAAATTAACTGTGGATTAACACGTTCACCGAAAAAACTAGCGCAGAACATAAACTTAGTCACATGACGAGCTCTAAGCCAATCACAAGATTTCCGCCTCATCCGCTAAAGTTCAACTCATCTCTACTTCATCCGCTCTGCCTGAAATGTTCGGCACAAGAGAACCAATCAAATCTCAGAACCAACCATCTCAAATCAGTGCGCATGCGCAGGTTCGAAGCACAGTCCTGGACTTGCATATTCCATTTTTGAATCCCATTTATCCATTCGGTTTACCCATCCACGCTCAGTTACGATTGGAGCACCCGTCATTTTGCTGCCTGGTTTGGATCTCGCCCTAAACTGTGTAATGAGACCCCCTTACAGGTGAACTGTCTGAAAAACTTTATCATCGAGGCGACTGTCATGACAGGTTGCGTTACGGGAGAAAGAATTGTGATAACAGGAATATTCATGATTCCATCAGACCTGCCTGCCTGCACTTTTAGTTTAAACGCCTACAGATTCCTATCAAGGTTTGCTATGTTATGGGTATGACCATCAACACAGCGCAACAACAAACCCTGAGGATGGCAGGTATTAATTGGGGATTTTAAAGTTTCAGAACTGCCATTCCCGAAAGAAATAGAACAGCGTGAGGATATTTTTCTTCAACAGGCAGACTCTTAAACCCATTTCCTCTCCCTTATTTAATTTTTTTTGTGTCAAATCTGTATTTCTTAATATAAAAACAACGACCATTCTCTATATTAATTAATTAATTTAGCACCGCGTATTACTACCCATTCGGGTTATACGCTTTAAGTATTAATCACGCTAATGGCTTAGGAATTGGGGAAGGTTGAATTTAGAGAAAGTGAGCCCGAATTTGCGTGGAGGAAGAGTAGAAAACCATTTAGAAAGCCCCCAGTTCACCCGACCAAGATTCGAACCTCGATCTCCCCACCCTAGGCAGTCTAGCTCAACACGAAACTTAGCGCGTTAGCTAACTACGCCACCGAGGCGTGTATATTCTTTATAAAGTTTCTGTTTGTCCTTTTTTGATGTATACAAAGGAAGATAATACGGTTGTTTAAAATAAAAAAACCCGGATAAAGTGCAATATTTATGTTTCCATGGCGATAATCCAAAACAAAGCTTCCCAGCCATCGTGACCTCGGAGTGACAGGAATGTATACAAGCACGTAAACAATACATTCAAAGCCAATATGCTTCAATTAAAGCCACATGTGACAGATTGGTTCCGTGTTCAGAGCGACCAAACGTGTTTTTAAATATATATTATTTATTAACACCGCGTCTTACTGACCGTTCGGGTTATACGTTTATGTACTTATTACGATAATGATTTTAGGGATTAGGAAGGTTATATTTCAAGTGTATCCGCATTTTAGTGGAGGGAGAGTGGAAAACGATTGTAAAAACCACCCTCATTACACCCGACAGTTGATAGACTGGATTTTCATAAATTGGGCAACTCCCAATTGTTACCAAATTCACGAACCGGACGTGTTTTTGACCGGTCCGAGAAATGGCTAAGCAATAATATATATAATATATTTTCAGAACGGTGATAACATGGTCTAAGGCGTCACTTTCGCCACAGGCTGGACTGCCGATGACGGGGGAGATCGAGATTCGAATCTCGGTCGGGTGTATTGAGGGTGGTTTTACCAAAATAGTTTTTTCAATTCAAATTCGGGTACACTTCCTCGAAATGTAACCCTTCTATTCCCTAAAACCATCACCGTAGTTAGGCGTATAAACCGAACGCCCTCTACCCGCAAATGTTGGCACTATCTTAACCAACGTGCGGCGGACGCTAGGTCGGTATAACAGGCTGACTCCAAGGAGTTTTGGAGAAGAATGGTTAATGGTATAAAATGATAGTTTGAAGGTTAACACACAAATAGACCAATAATAATATAGACCCCATGTATTCTAGTTCTGTAAACCTATAACAAGTAGCCCGAGGAAAAGAAGCCATTTAAAATATTAGTTTTTCCCTCTTTGGTAATATTCCTCTGTGTGCGAGTTGTAATCTGTAAGCCAATAAAAACGTAAGTATTGAACAATCGATATTGATTTTCTGGAGTGACAACGAACGAACCAATATTGAAACAGCAATACCGATAAAAAATGAAAATGGAGGTTATTAGATTTATTGTCTGAATAAAACGAATTAAAACATAATGTTAACAACGTGGCTATAAGTTTTTGGTTTGAGTATTACGATGTGACTTTAAAGTAATTTCTATAATGAAAAAAAATAAATTAATATTCAAATCGAAAACTTATTAAGTTTTTAACATTATTGTACATAACATATAAAAAAATAGTGTTAATTATAAGAAAATTCAGACAAAAAGAAAGTAGCCCCTTTAAGAAAGTTTTTTTTTAAAGTTTAGGTGAAATTTTTAAAATATGAAAAAATTCAAATTTTTATTGCGTGTCAATAAGATAATTTGATTTAATACATATCAATAGAATGATTATTTAAACCTATAAATTATACTTTTCCCTTTTTAACCCCATACCACAATGGTTTGTTATATATATTATAGGGGCGTTCAAGTATTACGTAAGCACATTTTTGGCNAAGCAAATGCCCCCCCTTAATTACGTAAGATTTGTCAACTTTTTTTTCATTTGTTCACAGTAATGACCGTTCTATTTCGCCTATAGCCTCAACAGGTTGTAAGACGCGATGATAAAAAAAAAAAAATTTAAAATTCATGCAAATTATAAATTGTTGATAATTATTAAGATAGCGGTGTAAATTAAAATTGCGAAATAATTGACAGTTAACACTGGTATACAATGAATTTAGCCATTCAGTAAATTCATTCCTGCCCGAAGATGTCCGAAGTCCAAGCGGCTTGCGATGCGCCCTCCCTCAATTTTGCCCGTGTTTCTCTGTCTTACGTAAGCATTGTTCTGACCCCCCCTCCCCCTTGTCAGCAAAAATAAACAAAGCTCAAACCCCCTACCCCCTAAGGTGCTTACGTAATACTTGAATGCCCCCATACCAGAGGTATCACATTTACTGATGTAGGCATAAAAAAATGTTACAGTAGAATCATAGTTTAATGTTACTCACGTGGTGATATCAACAGTTGTTGAATATCTGTCATAAGCATGGCGGCATTAGATGACAAACTTTCTAAATTAAGATAAAAAGTCGTCATTAAATTCCAGGACGCCCTTCACAGATATTTAACAATTGTTGATAGCACCTGGGGAAGAAAATAAAATTCTGTTTCTACTGGGGCGATATTTGATTTTTATTGGTCAAAAAAAGTTTCCCTATAAAAACTACAAAAAACACTTATATTTTCTTTCATCCCCAACTTAAGGGCGTTACATGGGGGAGCACTGAAAGCGTTGCAGCTGTTTCGAAATTCTGGATTATTTACGAAATGGTTTGGTATTTCTTAAAATGGTTCTCAACAAAATTTAGGTTTAAGTTTTGACCAGTTAAAGAGTTTAAACTTTAAAAAAAAAAAAGTCTTGTAACCTATATAAAACCTTTAAAAAAATCCCGCATTTGTTTCAAATTGTTCTGTTGTGAGCCTATAAAAACATGACTTTATTTGATAGAGGATGGCTAGTTCTAGGTCGCTATCGTTTTACTTTAGTCTCAGAAGTACAAATATTGGCGTAAAGCGTAGTTGCATATTTTTTTACAATTTAAACTTAAAATTTAAACTTTTTAGCTAGATAGGGACCTGTTGATAGCTTTCGCCTACAGTTTGGTGAAAACCATATTAAAAAATATAAAACCACTTCTTCAAAAATGCGGGATTTCCAAACGCATAAAACGCCCTCCCCATGTAACAGCCTTAAGGCGAGGCACAACAGTAATGAACTAAGAACACACTCCAGGTACGATGTGTGACAGAACATTAAATATTAGTGCATCACATATTTAGAACTCTCTCAGGCACGTGCGTTATTAGCGAGGGGGACAGGGGGGATAGGTCCCCCGCAATAGTATGATCTAATGGGATAAAAGTAACAGTGAGTTGATTTATCTATAAAATTGAAAATCCACGTTTTGGCCCATGCATAAATGATTAAGTTAAAATTTTGTATCTGACTTTTAGAATTAATTAGTGTATATATATATGTGTATATATATGTATATATAGATAAATATCTACGTGACAGGCGAACTAAACTTTAATAACTAGGCTACAGCTGGTCTATAGTATATATATAAATTTAAATCAGTTTAAAAAATTCCAAATGGACACGGGAATCGAACCATCCCTGTCCAGGTGTCATTTTTCAACCAATTTAAATTAATTGAAATGAAGCCTCATCCCTCGGGACATTCCCATGATTATAATTATTTGCAGCCTGTGTTGATATGCATATAATATGGTAGAGATGAGTAAGGTAGAATTCAACGTAAGTGTTCCCGCGTTTTCTTGGCGAGACAGCGAGAAGTTATTTAGGTAAAAACCACCCTTAGTACACCCAGCCAGGATTTAAACCCCAGCCTGCCCGTCATTGTAAAACCAGACAAAAAGAACTTGACAATTAGGTAGACTGTCCACTAGTGAGTCCCCCACCCCCCCGCGTCTTACTACCCCTTCGTGTTATACGCTTATGTACTAATTACGGTAATGGTTTTAGGGGTTAGGAAGGTTACATGTAGAGGGAGTGTACACACATTTGCGAGGAGGGAGAGTGGAGAACCATTTAGGGAAAACTCCTCTTAATACACCCGACCGAGACTCGAACCTCGATCTTCCCGGTCATCGCCAGTACTACCAGATTAGAGCGTTAAGGACCGGCTACACAAGTCCCTACCGCACCGCACCGCACCGCGCGGACCGTGTATCCACCTACCACCGGAAATAAAATGTTCGGGAACTTTGTTTGTGAAAACCTATGCAAGTAAAAATAAAAATACAAACTTATTTTGTAATAGAACTCAGTCCATAAATAATATAAACATGGTTAGAAAATGCGGTGCGGTGCGGGTCGTGTAGCCACTTGCTAGGAAATGCGGTGCGGGTCGGGTTCGAGTAAGTGTCAGGACATACTGACCTTGAAACAGACGCAGAACGAGAAAGGCATGGTAAGGATCACCATCACCCAGGACAGAGCTATCAAGATCTTGCCAATGAGACCGGAGTCGTTCTCAGACTCGTCCGCTGAAACAAAACAGAACTCGGTCTGAATACTCTCTCTCTCTCTCTNTAAAATAGAACACATTGGTTGTAATGAGAGGTGGCCAGACTGGAGCGAGCGACTAAAATATAAAATAGAACACATTGGTTGTAATGAGAGGTGGCCAGACTGGAGCGAGCGACTAAAATATAAAATAGAACACATTGGTTGTAATGAGAGGTGGCCAGACTGGAGCGAGCGACTAAAATATAAAATAGAACACATTGGTTGTAATGAGAGGTGGCCAGACTGGAGCGAGCGACTAAAATATAAAATAGAACACATTGGTTGTAATGAGAGGTGGCCAGACTGGAGCGAGCGACTAAAATATAAAATAGAACACATTGGTTGTAATGAGAGGTGGCCAGACTGGAGCGAGCGACTAAAATATAAAATAGAACACATTGGTTGTAATGAGAGGTGGCCAGACTGGAGCGAGCGACTAAAATATAAAATAGAACACATTGGTTGTAATGAGAGGTGGCCAGACTGGAGCGAGCGACTAAAATATAAAATAGAACACATTGGTTGTAATGAGAGGTGGCCAGACTGGAGCGAGCGACTAAAATATAAAATAGAACACATTGGTTGTAATGAGAGGTGGCCAGACTGGAGCGAGCGACTAAAATATAAAATAGAACACATTGGTTGTAATGAGAGGTGGCCAGACTGGAGCGAGCGACTAAAATATAAAATAGAACACATTGGTTGTAATGAGAGGTGGCCAGACTGGAGCGAGCGACTAAAATATAAAATAGAACACATTGGTTGTAATGAGAGGTGGCCAGACTGGAGCGAGCGACTAAAATATAAAATAGAACACATTGGTTGTAATGAGAGGTGGCCAGACTGGAGCGAGCGACTAAAATATAAAATAGAACACATTGGTTGTAATGAGAGGTGGCCAGACTGGAGCGAGCGACTAAAATATAAAATAGAACACATTGGTTGTAATGAGAGGTGGCCAGACTGGAGCGAGCGACTAAAATATAAAATAGAACACATTGGTTGTAATGAGAGGTGGCCAGACTGGAGCGAGCGACTAAAATATAAAATAGAACACATTGGTTGTAATGAGAGGTGGCCAGACTGGAGCGAGCGACTAAAATATAAAATAGAACACATTGGTTGTAATGAGAGGTGGCCAGACTGGAGCGAGCGACTAAAATATAAAATAGAACACATTGGTTGTAATGAGAGGTGGCCAGACTGGAGCGAGCGACTAAAATATAAAATAGAACACATTGGTTGTAATGAGAGGTGGCCAGACTGGAGCGAGCGACTAAAATATAAAATAGAACACATTGGTTGTAATGAGAGGTGGCCAGACTGGAGCGAGCGCTCGAGCCGGTACAGTCTAGTTTACAGGCGCTAGGCAATATTATTGTATGTTGGTTCATTGAGTGCTACGAAAACTTCTCATTTTGACATTTTTATTATTATCGATAGGTTTAGCACACTTGCTACTAACGGCCTCATTTAATTGGTAAGATCATAAACCATACCTATATATATGTATAAAACTGATATGTTAAAACACTTCAATATTATCAAAGTAGGCCTATACAAATAAGAATCACCATTAGCGTGGAGAGAGGATTAGAAAATCACAACAATAAATCACTTGTTAAAAACCACCCTCAGTTCACTGAGCCAAGATTCAAACCTTTGCCTCCTCGTCAACAACTAACGAGAGCTATCTGCTAATTACGCGCTCGCTCGCTTGTCAGTCTGGCCGAACCCTCAGATAATACAGCTCGAAGCAGACGTCATATCGGACCAGGGAAAAGATTTGAGCATATTTTAGACAAATGTTGAGACACAATCATACTAACTTTCTCGTTATAGCGTATTTTAACTTGGGAAGAAAAATTCAAAAATAAGTTATTGCTAGACTATCCTTACATTATTTATATTTGTAAAATTAAAAACATATAACTATTTATCATGAGAATCTATTCCCAGATACTCATTTTGAACTCAATATTAAGGGCCATTTTTCAAAATATTTCAAATTTTCTAAAATTTGTCTTAAGTAAAATACTCCTAAATTAATTTATTTTAAATAAACATACAAACACTTAAACTCAGTCATCAGTAAACTAATACTAAATTATTGTTTTCTCAAAAACAATTAGCCTACATAAATATATATAATTATTATATATACGTATATACATAAAAGTATTTACATATATGATTATTTATAATGTAAGAAACTTAAAAGATACATATTTTAAACCAAATATCTAGAGCCATTTCTTGAAATATTAAATTTTTCAAAAATCTGTCGTCAGTAAGCCAGCCTTAAACAAAATTTCCACCAAAAAACAAGTACTGTATATATAGTCTTTCGGCAACTTACTGACCTAGTAATAACATTCTTTTCCCGACTGTATCACTATTAAAAACATTGATATTACTAATTTTATAATAATAATATATAAGTAAAACATCAATGTTAGTATACAACATTGTGATCAAGCTATTTATCCCTACTTTTATTAAATACGAAGAAATACGACGTTTTGATATTCTCAAAATAAGCATGATAAACAGCATCAATTCATGACGAATTTATAAAATATATCTAAAATTTCAAAATATACCTAAAACCTGAGGAGACAAGACTAAAATCAAACAAGTTTATATACATTATTATCTTATTATTGTATATTAATGTAGAAACTTTATCTCTGAAACGTAATTCTAAACCAGATTAAAAGTATGTTCTTCAAAAATTTGTTAAAAATAGCCTAATTAAAAAGCTGATTAAAAATTTAGCTTTGAGGTGCATTCGGACCCCCTTCCGTCCACCTATGTTAAAAATTTCAGATATCTGCGTGCCGTAGATTTGGTTGGGCATCACACACAAACAAACAAACAAACAAACATACAAACACTTTATTTTATTATTATTCTAGATAAGATGGTATTCTCTGGGAGAGATTGGAGTGTTTTGGGATTGAGGAGAGTGGAGGGAAATGAGGGGAGACTGCTACAACTGACAGGCTTTTGCCTAACTGGGAGTAGCAGTTAGCGGTAAGTTACATTTTGTGCAGATCAGTTAATCGCGAGCGTGACAAAGCTCACTGTTGACGTGTTTATAAATGACAAGCTCGGCTCTCACCCAGGAGGTCTGAGTAGTAAAACATTCACAATGACGTCTTGGGGAGACTTACATGCGTGATAAAAATAGATCGTGGGGTTTGAAACGACAAGAGAATTGATTTTAGAAATGTCAAATCATGTTCAGCTATTCATTTTCATATTCAATTATTATGTTAGCGGTTTTTATTTATTTGTTTTAGGTATTTAACGTACACTTTCTGAACCGACTGAATATATCAGTATACCAGAATTTCTATGAGCGAGAACAAAAGGGCCTACCAATTAAGGTATTTTCACATACCTGCCAGGGTTCTTTTACATGGTCTGAACCCACGAACATCGAGTCCTGAGGAGAACACTACCCCAAGACCATCAAGGTCGACTGACTTACCCTCTATCTTTGAGGAACTACAAAGTTCAGGCCACCAAATGTAAGCTCGCCATTTCAAATATGTTTTAACCCCCCGCCAAGGGGCAGGTTCGACGTAATACGTATGGCAGAGGAAACTAAATTCATCTAGAGTTATTCTGAAAATTGACACCTGGACACGGGAATCGAACCCGGGACCTTTGACTTAGTACGCCAATGCTCTAACCACTGAGCTATTCAGGAATTATTCCGTGTCCAAGGTTATTCTTCACTCATATTTTAGGGCAAAGTCTATTATGGACGTGCGGAAATCGTCGGCTACAAATGTGTGATTTTATTAAGATTAATTTAGAGTTAAATCCCGAGTTTATTACAAATATAATATAGGAGACTTGTATAGTATTATTAAAAAAGATGATTAAATTAAGATGAGTGAAACAAAAGTTTTTTAAACGTTTTCACCATCTAATCTAATATTAAAAGAAGAAAAATAGAATAATAAAAGTATTTTACCCGGCTATTTAAATTTATTTTCTCAATTTAAAAAAATGTTTTATTAGTCAGTTATATTTCATACAGTTCCAATTATTATAGTGGAATTATTTAAATATGAACTTTAAAGCTTAAGCCAACCATTTTAATTATCTTTTTTATTGATGACGCATACATGTACTTATATATATTTTATATGTGTTACCTTATTTGTATGTAGAGGGATATTTATTAAATATAATGTTCTGGGAATTAATTCCCTACTCATCGGCGTTTCTCTATTACGATATTAAATACCAGCGATCAATCGTGTTATACGATCCTTCATCTTACTATAGAAAACCTTTCAAGTTTAGTTTGACGAGTATTGTCTTCTAATTTATTTTACGTAAAGTATTATATGAGTGCACATGGTACTGATAGAGAAATCATTTGTTTAAAAAAATGATATATTGCTTTTAGATTAAATACAATTCTTAGTATCAAGGTTTGGCTAAGATACATTTCAAGATAAATCAAATAGATCTGAAGAGACATTTAATAATTATTTAAAATATAAACAATTCTATAGTGAGCCACCAATCTCTATTCAAATGTTAAATGTTTAAATTTTGAAAAATCTTCTGCAATGGTTTTATTCAATTTATAGAATCTGGCCTGTAAAAAAAATATGTAGTTAACGTTTGAATGAAGATGATTAAAATATGGATATTTGCACAATTTAAATTATTAATATGTTTACCACAAAATGTATTGTTCCTACATATAATATTTTTTAAATACACATCTATTAAAGTCAATAAAAAGTTTGTTATAGCGGAGTTATGAATAGTTTCAAAGTTTATTTCGCAATTATTATTAAAAAGTACGAAGACACCGATATGTCTAAACATTCCTTCAAAAAAAGTTATTTTACAACCATACCTAGCTAATTTTCATGATTTCCTCTTTCATAAAATAGCTTTGTATTGCCACAAGATAAATAAGTAGCCTAGGCACATCAGTAAAACAAAAATAATTGCTACTGAAAANGAGAAAAGTATAGTTAAAGAGGAAATATACCCGCATTTGGGGGAAGAGATAGTGGTAAATAATTTAAGAAAAATCGTCATCAATGCACCCGACTGTGATTCGAACCCTTCAAATGCCGACCAACCAGGGATGGTTTACCCCTTCCATCAGTCTTGCCGTTACATCCTTTGCACAAAACGATTGGGTACAAACTGTTAATTCTAACTCCATCGTGTGAGGACCCGCCTCGGTGGCGTGGTTAGCAAACGCGCTGGTTTCGTGTTGAGCTAGACTACCAAGAACGGGGAGATCGAGGTTCGAATCTCACTCGGGTGAAATGGGGGTGGTTTTTCCTAGATGGTTTTCCACTCTCCCTCAACGCAAATGCGGGTTCACTGCCTCTATATTCAACCTTCCCAATTACTAATCAATTAGCGTAACTAGTACTCAAGCGTATAACCTGAATGGGTAGTAAGACGCGGTGCTAAGTATTATTATTATCCATTGTGTGAGCCCGCAAGCGATGCTATTCCGACCGAGCAGTCGCCGCTGTTAGTGATGATAGTGCCAACATTTGAGGATAGAAGGTGTCATGTGGTCAGCACAACAAGCATTCCTGCCGTTAATCTCAGTTTTCTAGACCAGAGCTGCTATTTATGTACTCAAGTAGCTCCTCATTGGTCGCCACAAGGCTGAGTTTGACCTCGTTACAGAAACATTGTTTTATATAAAAATGTTGGATGCGCCGGGGATTGAACCTGGATCCAAAGGTTAATAGTGTCAGCTCTAGGGACGGTGGAAAGGAGGGAATGTATCAATTTAAGAGGAACCTTCTTGTGATGCTGGGGTGAAATATTGTCGGGTAAACGAATAGAATTTCCCCAATCTCAAATAGTTGCGCAGACATGTTCAAAATTGGAAAATTTCCGCTAATGTACAGTAACTCCAAAGTTATTTTCATGTGAAAATAAAATTTGCCATTTTGTTTGGTATGTTAAAAACATTGCCTGGATAAGAATTTTAATCAAAATCTCCACTCTATCTCTTTTTGCCTTTAAGTAACCTACCTTTAATAATTTTTGAGTTAGATATCTAATTCCAAAAATTCCTCGAGGGAAATTTACTAAAGGCTTAGACACAAAATTTTAGCCCGATTATTCTCGAATTCATTTTGTTTTTTCCGGCGATCACAATAGATATTTCTCAACCCGAGAAGTCACGAGAAAGTAAAAATTGGATTAATACTATCTTTCAAATTTGTGTAGTGCAGTTAATAACATTATAAACACTAACCAATAATATGTCTTCAGTCCCAGTTGTGGTATTGGGACGGTGAGTAATCATCATTATGCATTTATTGCAGCAATGTTACATTTTCTAATAAAAGAAGAATAAAACGTAGTTATGACTGACGTCATCAATACCAATCAAGGTTCTATTTTTTGTAAGTGACTGTTTTATTGTGTCAGGTAACCTGGCGGTCTAGGGGTAAGGTGTCGGACTTCTGTGCTGGAGGTCCGGGGTTCAATCCTCGGTCCAGGCACAGATTTATCTGATTGCCAAACCCTTCCTTCACCTCAGACAAGACGTGTATTAATCACAACTTGTGAATGTGTGGAATGCCAGACCTCCACCGTGGTTCGGATCCCACGTTAAACTGTAGGTCCTCCATTTCATCTCATAATCACCCTACCATTACACATTAGCGTAAGTGCGTATAACCCGAATGGGTAGTAAGACGTGGTGATAGTAATAATAATAAGAAGAAGAAGAATTAATAGCCAGAGCTATTATTTATGCTTATTAGTGGGAATTACTCCATCTAGATATCCTATTCTGAAAATAATAATAATATTGTGTTGTCAGGAGAAGTTGTTAGGCGCGAGACTGTCACACAAAGATGGCGGACTGCGCATAGTCTCACAAAACAACACCCCGTGTGACGTCATAAATGAAAAGGGACCATCATCATTCGTTGTAATATTCGTGACAAATTGTGACAAATTTACACTCAAATAACTAATTTAATTTCAAGATAAGATTTTGAGATCGGAGGGATCAAGGTTCACCGATGGACACGCAGATAAAGGCGTCAGTCTCATCTTGTCTGGTATGCTAAATCTCATTCGGGTGTACCAAGACGGGTTTCCCTAGATTGTTTTCCGCTCTCCCTCCACGAAAATACGTGTACACTTACTTTAAATTCAACCTTTCTCCTCCAATATATATTAGTGTGAACATTCAAATAGTCCCGAAAGGTAGAAAATCGCAGAACACGGGTAGAAAAAAAAAACTTTACCATAGAATGTATTTTTTTTAGCACCGCGTATTATGCTAATGTACTAGGGATTAGGATGGTTGTATTTATAGGAAGTGTGCTTACATTTTCGCGGAGGGAAGGTGGAAAACCATTTCGAAAAAAAAACGGAAAAAAACCACCCGACCGAGATTCGAACATGGATCTCCCCGTCATTGGCGGTCTAATCTACTATGATAGTAGCGCGTTAGACCACGCTGACATCGAAGCGGGTTAATATTTTGTTACTGGTGGTAAATAGTACAATTTATTTTTTAAATGATTCTACAAAACAGAAACCTCTAAAATTATAACATTCCAAATGCTGTGCACTCAGTTTTATGTGGAAACACTAATCAATTTATAATAAATAAATCAAGCACGCGGACTTAAAGTCACATTCGTTTGGTTTGTCGATGATGAGATCAGGATTTAAACTGCGACCGGGGATATTTTTTTCCCCAAAAAACTGTTTCCACCTTCTCCCTCCATGCAAATACATTTCCTCTAAATTATACCTACTCCAAAAGTGTAATTAAATGTGGATAACCTGGACGGGTAGTAATATTATATGGGAGTAATAATTTAAAATCCAGGATATAAACTCTTATAGGTTATTAATGAGTCTCGTGGGCCTCAAAGACGAAAATTGGTGCAAACTGTGCAAAAGTTTAGAGATCGCTGTGATGAATTAGGGTGTCGGACCCGGAAAGATGAAACTGCCCGGGGTGGCATTACAGGTGGGCGTGACCCGGAATAATGACATTGATTTTCAGAAATATGTACACCCATCTGAGAGTAATATGGTCTAATTCTACCTCTCAACCATTCTCCATCCACCACTGAGCAAGTTGTTTACGATAACAAATAGTAAGTTTGTGATGTTCTTATAACAAAATCTGTACGAAAACCAAAGTGTTTGGAAAATAATAAAATAAATATCAGAATTTTCATAAAAGGAACATTTCTGACAGCTCTAAAAGTTACTAGATCTAATTTCACGTATTCATACGTAAAGCCATGTGAGCTTCAGCTGTCACTTTTTATAGATGTTATCAATATCTACATAATAACACTAATTATACAGTATTGTTATAATGTGTTGACCGAAAAAAATATGTTTGTATCTTCTAAAATGAGCTACAAATGTTCATTCGTAAGAAAATCAAGATATGAAACATGAAATTAACTTTATGTGGTGCTATAAATAAACAAGTATACTAGAATTGAATAATTAATGGCCAGTTTTCAACGAACCTTCAGCGTCCGGAACCATGATACTGATAGTTTCACTCGTGGTGGACGATTATACTTTACAAGCTTTGCTGAATAACGTGAGCCTCAGAATGGCACGTCGCTAAATTCCATTTAAGTCACCACGAAAGTACAAAAGGGTGTACTGTCTATAATTTCCTTAAAGGTCTATAAAAAAACACATATCAACTCTGAAAGGGGTGATAGCACATGCGCAGATGTAACGTCTTGCTGTTACTGCCGGTAGCTTCTGGAACTATTAAGTCACCCGTGACCCATATTTCAAAGAAGACTTCATCCTCACCTTGACAGCACGTTGAACTTTATTAATCTCCACTCAAAACACAAATTAATCGGGTTTACTGTGGGGGATTGCCTCCCTGTTTTATTTTACAGTTTTGCACACGTTTAACCTTCTCGGTTGTGGGTAGATGTAGCGTCGCACATGCTCTGTTTGGTCGTCGATGGAGAAAGAGGGACAAACAGATCGATGAGTATCTGTCTTTATATACAAGGTGTCCCACAACGGGATGTACAATCTACTACAAGTTTATGGGATCATTTTGAGGGGAAGAGTTCAAATAAATATGGTTCTGATCTACACATCTAAAGTACAAGTGTTTGAAGTTTAACTGGCGATCATTACACGGTACTTTTACAAATCCTCGAAGGGCATTCCCTGATTATCGATGCACAGTTCATCCTTCCGTCTACTTTATTTTATTCTTAGATTTTTTTTATCACCGCGTCCATATATGTTTACTAATTATGCTATTGAGTTAGGGATGATAAAGGTTGAATTTATAGGAAGTGTACCCACATTTGCGTGGAGGGAGAGTGAGAAACAATTTAAGGAAAACCATCCTCAGTACACCAGACTGTGATTCGAACCCGTCATTGGCAGTGTAGTTTACTGTGATGCTTTAGACCATTTGACCACCGAAGCAGGTTATATTCCTATTTAATCACTATAATTGAGTAGCGATGAGCAAGCTATAATTTAGAAGAAAATTACCTGCGTTTTTTTAGAAAGACGTTAAAGGGAAACGATTTAAGGAAAAATCACCTTCATGTCACTCAACCAGGACTGTGGGTAGCGTGTGTGATTAAAACGATAGCCATCATCACAGAGTTATTATAACACTCCTTATATGAGCAGCGGTCTCCATTAGTTGAGTCATCCATCAGCAGTGTCCTGATCTTGTGACTCAATGTGACTCCTGGGATAGACAAAAGGCGAAATATCTGGTGAGCCAAGAAAATTAAGAGCCAACGTTCCGTAAACGGTCAATTGAGAAATGCCTACCAGGATGAAAAGATGCACCGTTCCATTGAGAAATGCCTACCAGGATGAAAAGA
>CABFWB010008383.1:0-18322 GCA_902151455.1 Timema bartmani
AGAAAGTGTTAAATCAAGTAAGTAGGAGTATGTAATGGAATGTTCTTAGAGAGTATGATGTGGATGTATGGTTAGTAAATACAATTAAGGCGGTATATGATGGAGGTAAAGAGAATGTGTTAGGGTGGATGGAACTTTGAGAGAATGGTTTGACATTGGACAGGGTGTTATAAAAGGTTGTGTTGTGGCTCCGTGGTTGTTTAATGTGTTCATGGATAAATGTATGAGGAATGCTTGTGAGGATGTGGTTGGTTTACAATTGGACAATGTGAATGTGAGAGTGCTGTTACATGAAGATGATGATGTATTAATGGCTGAGAAGGAAAGTGATTTGCAGAATCTATTAAATCATTTGAGTGTGGTGACATACAGAATGGATCTTCTTATAAGTGTATCCAAAACTAAGGTATTGGTTTTTGATAAGGACAGATCAGGAAATGATGGTCAACTTAGTATAATTGGAAAACTGTTAGAAAAAGTGAATGATTTTGTGTATCTGGGCAGAATTTCTGTAAAAATGGAAGGATGGATGGTGGAATCGACAGACGGGTGAATACATCTTGGAGAGTAGTTGGATGTATGTGGAATATTGCAAATTAACAGATACGGTGGATTCCGGTCATCCACGACTTCTTTTTTGCATCGTATGAAACTGGTAAACTGCCTATTGTAAGCCCCTTGAAACAACGAGGTTTAGCACTTTTACCAATAACCAAAAGTTTGAGTTTATCACTTCCTGACATATTTGAGCAGCACAACACAGTTACACGATCCATTGCTTTCTTTAAAACGGATAGTGCTTTGTGTTTATAGCTCAGGGAACCATCCAGTGTAGCACGATAATACAGGCTTGTTTCATCGGTGTTGTAAATGTCATCTACACTCAATATTTTAAGCAACTCTGGTAGTTTTTCAGATTCACATTGGTCAGCCTCGTAGCATCAGCACTGTCCTCCTCACCGTGTGCTTTTTTGTAACTAATGCCATATCTGCACTTTCATCAAGACAACCAACCATACGTTGCTTTGAAATTTACATGACCTAACTTTTTGACCAACTCTTCTGACTCGGTTTTTAGCATAGGGCCGCTCACATGCACATGTCGTTTAGTTACAATGGAAAACAATTGATTTAAAGCATCCTCAACGTCTGGATCTTTGCCTTGCCTCTTTCGTTTATGAGAATTTTTATTTAAACCCAAGTAAAATGTCCACTCCTCTCTAAGTTTTTATTGTTGCTTTAACAGTCGTGAAATTGTAGATTTCGGCACCTTAATTATCACCGCTAGCTGCCAATGACTAATGTTAGGAGGTTTGACTTTTCATCTTGTCAAGAATAGAGATTTTTGATTTTTTCAAAGATTGTCAAATCATTATGTGGCATCTTGGCAGGATCGTTCAATGTAATGAAACAAACTAACTCAGTGCACTGTTTGTTACAGTTCTTAATTTAGGTCCACACAATGAACAACAATACACGAGTATGTGTGTAAATTTGTAACAGAAGTAATACAAAAACACTTTTCTAAATATAGACACGTACAATTACTTTTTAATGAGTTTTATTGCATTACTAGTTTGTCTTATACCACTTAAATTTTACACTAATTAAATACTTGAAATAAATGGTATTATTTAACAGATTTTATAAATACTACAAACTTTTAACAAAACCTCCACTGTTGCCGGTTCTCTTAAGACAAGTGAACGTCGGATCAATCCAGATAATTCTAATTCAGTTTGAGAACAGTGAAGACAGGAGAGGAAGAAAGGAACTATGAAGGAAATATTATGAGAAACGGTTCAACCCGGAAGAGGAAAGGGATGAGAGTGAAACAGAAGAGCAAGAAGAAATAGCAGAAGAGGAGGAAAGAGGTAGAGGACGCATTAAAGAGGATGAAACATGGGAAAGCACCAGGTGTGGACGAACTGACTGTGGAAATGATAAGATAAGGTGAAATAGGTATACAATGGTCATAGAGGGCGCTGAGAGTGGTTTGGAAGGAGAACAAGGTACAGGAAGACTGGAAAAAAGGAGTTATAACACCTTTTTCAAGAAAGGAGACAGGAAGAGGTTTACCAATTATAGGGGGATAACCCTGATGTGCCACTGTACAAAAATATATAAGAAGATACTGGAAGAGAGAATAATAAATGAAATTAAAGGAAGGTGGAGATAGGAACAACAGAGATTTAGGTAACAAAGGTCTACAATAAACTTGATATTGTCCATATGACAGCTGATGGAAAGAAGGCGTATTATAGCGTGGATAGAAATAAAATTTGGAAAGCGATGGAGTAGGCAGAAGTGGAGAGAGCTGTAATGAAAGTTAAAAGCATGTATGAGGATAACAAGATTTATGTTAAGAAGGAGAGTTGGAGGATACAGTGGTTCCAAATAAAAAAAATGATCAAAGTAGGGGAGTGCCCTCTCACCACTACCATTTGTAATGGTAATGGAAATTGTCATGAACAAAGTGGCAGGAAAACTCAGGGAGGAAAGAATGAAATCCATGATGTTTGCTGATGAATTGATGGTATGGGAGTGAGGGAGGGGGGAAGAAAGAGGAAGTACAGGAATAACCACAAGAATGAAATGAGGAAGTGAAAGAGTGTGAGAAGAAATTTAGCAAGGGAAAGTGTGAAGTGATGATAATTACAAGGGACAAGGAAGAGGATAAAGCCTAGTAAAGCTATACAGTTAAAAGGGGCGGAGCTGAGAAAAGTACAGAACGTGAAATATCTTGGAAGTGTGATTGAGGAGAAAGATGGAAGTAGAGAGGATTTAAGGAGAAGAGGACAGCATGAAGAGTTGTTCTATAGGTGTGTAAGAGACCTGCTATGGAGAAGAGAAGTGCCATTAAAAAATGTAAGATAGTGTTGTACAGGATCTACTTTGTACCCATTGCCACACAGGCAGTAGAAACATAGACTTTTTTATTTAGCACCGCGTCTTACTATCCGTTCGAGTTATACGCTTAAGTAATGGATGGATTAAGAATTGGGTACAGGGAGTACATGAGATAGTAGAAACGGGAGGAGCAGATGACACAAAGTGTTCAAGTGAGAGGTGAAGAATGGAAAAAATTAAAGGAGAAAGAGTGGTGGAAGAATAGAGGAAGATGAAGGCATTTTACAAAATTGGCCCAGCCACAGGCTGAAAATAGTTGTTGATAATGATGATGATGAGTTTCCTGTAATTATTTTTTTGGTCAGATTTTAAATGTTTGATCATGAGATACTAGATGGTATTAATATTACACATTACACTTACACTGATGGGCATGATTGGTCATGTTTGTTTTTAAAAAGATCTTCTATGGACTGTATTATTGTGACTTCAAATTACATTTCCTTTATTGATTTTGGCTCTAGTTTTCTTTGCAGTTTTATATTCATTTCTTCTCGCGAACAAAGAAAACGCCAATCAGAGTAAGGAATTATTGTTTTAACAACTCATCAACTTGCATTACACTCTTGACATTCCACACAAGACAATATTTGGCAATGCCGCATTCTCTTCCCTTCACAGCACAAAAAATGCCAGGCCCAAAGTTACGCTGTGGTAAGTGTAATCCTTTCTAACGATCCAGAATAACTGACTTGGACTTTGCTCACTGCCATCCCTTCACTGGATATATTCCTTTATGAAAGTAGAGGTTGCTTGAAAATCAGTGATAAATCATTTGTAAGTATTTTTCCTCAGAAAGGCATAAAAATAACATCACAATAAATAAATGATACAACACAATTACATAAACTTTTTCATATTGTGCATTATGGCTTCGAAGATAATTTTCAAAAAGAAGTTTCGAGTGAAATACCCTTAATTCTGGAACACTCGCATGGGGTAAATGTAACCCTGGTTGCCAAATTTTGTTGAGGCTTGTTATTACTGGTTCCTCACGGCACTGTGATAATTTAGAAGTTTTTTTAGCAGCGTATCTTACTACCCGTTTGGGTTGTATGTCTATGTTCTAAATACACTAATGGATTAGGGGTTATGAAGGCTTGATTTAGAGAAAATGCACCCCCATTTGCATGGAAGAGTGGTCGAAAATCATTTAGGAAAAACAACATTTAGCACACCTGACCGGGATCGAACCCCAATCTCCCCGTCTTCAGCAGTCTAGTCCAACATGAGTTTAGCGCGTTATACCATATGGCCACCAAAAGGGGTAATTTAAAAGTTCAAGAATCGAATAGTGAATCTGAACAAAGTACTGATGAAGTTCTATAAGAAACTGATGATGATTTATGGTTTTATATTGGCAGGAATGGGCATACATTGTGGATGAATAAACCAAGCAACTCGTGTTACTGCAAGATATATAACTCCACCAATGCATGCTCCAGTCATACTAAATTTAGGTAAAAGTGCAACTACAACCATTGGAGTTCCTCTGGTTGAATTCTGGTGGAGTCTTCTTCAAGAATATCCTCAAGTGTCTAAATGTGCAGTACTTGAACTTCTTCTGTTTCCAACAACTTATCTGTGTGAAGCTGGATTTTCAAGGTATGCAGCAACAAAATCTAAATATCATTGTAGACTGGACATTGCCCCCGATATGAGAATTCAGCTGTCTATAATCTCTCCCAATTTTAAAGGACTTTGTGACAACACCATTCTTTACACTAGAGCCCTATAAAGTAAGATTGAATGTTTACTTAGTATACTATTGTATGTATAATTTTTGTGTGAATCTGTAAAAATAATATATTTTAATATACTTTTTAAATTTTGGATAGCACTCATCCATACACACTGTATTTTATGCAAGCAAGGGTGTGAGGATCCATGGATACCTTACAAAGCCAAAAGTAATCTGCGAGCAAAAAAGTTTGGGTACCACTGTAAAAACTAAAACAAAATGTTTAATAAAACAACTACAATGCAAAAACAAATAAAAACACTAGATGGAAACTACTAAACTTAATAATAAAACACACCAAACATACACTTAACAAACTAAATTGGAAAATAAATAAAAATCTGAAAAACTAATGAGCACCAATTGTGAAGAGAATCGGGTAGTTAAGAGAAGGGATGGACAGTCTTGTAACTTCACAACAGAGTTGGTGATGTCAGTAGCTCGCGACCGGTCATAATTCCACATGTCGCCAACTCTAAGTGATTGTTCCGACCCGTCGGCATCAACGAGTTCCCGGGCAGTCATAATATCCCTATTGGTGAGCTTAAATTGTCCGTCCATCATGGATTTGTCAGGTCAGGCATTTTTAGTTCGTCCTCAAGGTGAAGGGTTTCTTTACTGAAGAGGAAAAGAAAGCAGCATTTTATTTTGCAAAGTCAAAGTATTAATTATCAGGTTCACTTCTTCCATTGATTGTCAAGTTTCAATTAAAAAAAGCTCACATTTTCAAGAGTTACTTTTTGAGAATGAAGTGATATCCCAGGTTACAACCTTCGAGTGATGGAAAAGCCAAAGGAATGAAATTGATAAATTCACTGACAAAGTTTTTATTATTATTGAACAGTTATTTACAGCACAGGCTTCTTCAGTAAGTGTTGAAATAATATTTTCATCATTTAGGTTAGTGCATTCAAAACCACGTGATCGATTAGGCACAGAGAAAGCGCTAAACTTGTGTTTCTGTTTAAAGTATTTAATAATGATGGGGAAATATAAACAACAAAAGTAAACAGAAATATATTTTCAACAAGACAAATATTCTGAAAATTGAAAAATGACACCTGGACACGGGAATCAAACCTGTGTCTAGGTGTCATTTTTCCATTTTCAGAATATGATATCTAGATGTAGTAATTTTCACTAATAAGCATAAATAATAGCTCTGGCTATTAATTCTTAATATGTGCGATCCCGTACAATTTAATAATTGTGCAAATGGCAGCAAAAAGCCAACTACCGAGTCGCAGATGGCTGCGTTATCCGATGGCTCGTGATATTAATATAATCACATATTTGTAGCCGACGATTTCCGCTAAGTCCATCATAGACTCTGCCTTAAAATATGAGTGAAGAATGACCCTGGGCACGGGACGAATCCTGGATAGCTCAGTGGTTAGACCATTGGCGTACTAAGCCAGAGGTCCCGGGTTTGATTCCCGTGTCCAGGAGTCATTTTTCAATTTTCAGAATATGATATCTAGATGGAGTAATTTTCACTAATAAGCATAAATAATAACTCTGGCTATTAATTCCTATTAATATCCAAGCAACATTTTTTTATAAAATCTCTACATTGTCATTCTCAAATTATTGTAATTCAGCTCTTAATTTGTCAGTAAATTATAATTTCAAGCAAGATATATGTTCTTCAATTAAAAGTATAATTTAGGTCTGTTATTTGCCTCACTGAATTGAAAATGAGCATATGTAGTTAATAAGAAGCCACAAATATTTTAAATTAATTTAAACAAAACATTTGTAATTAAACTTAGTTTAAAGAAAGAAAATAAGAAAAAATTAGATTTTATTGTTGTTTTTTTTAAGGAAAAAACCTCTTTTTTTCTCAACCCCGGAAAATTTGGCAGGCCCTTTTGCTCTGGCTTATATAATCAGTAGGTTCAAAAAGTGCACACTAAACACCTCGAATAAAAAAAATTACTTTCTTTTTAATCTACTACAAAATATTTTCTTTATTAAATAAGTAACAATGCAAAAGTAAGAAAACAAAATGAGCTTAAAACCACAAAAATGGTTTGTTCACAAAAGATGTTAGTACATTTAAAGATAATAACCAAGAAATTTATTTTAAAAAAAGCAATAGAAATAAATATTTAGCTAAAAAAATATAGGATGTACTTTAAAAATATAAGAAATACAGGTCAATATCAGACACATGCTGAAAATATAGGATAAGTGGGAACCCTGTATATATATATATTCATGAATTCACCCTACCTTCCGAAAATCGTTTCGACTGTAAGAATCCTCTTGATACTTCTCCACCAACGAAGCATCCTCAGCAGTAGCCATTTTGTCGTCACTTAGGTGAAAGTCTTCCGCACTGTGATAAATTGTCACTTGGGACAGGCTAATATACCGATTTCCTCGCTGGGGGTTTGACCTCAGAGATATTGTGTCTTCAAAAACATCATCATAAAAATCATCATCTTCTTCCATTGCCTGAAAGGTAGCAATTCACCACGCTACACTTTTAACAACCTGGCAATCAAAATAAACCAATGAAAGATTAAGGAGGAGGTCTGAGTTCAATGACAAAATGATGGACCTGTCATAGAACAGAGCACAAACAATAATAATATTTATATAACTTTTATGTACATGTGTGTTCGTGATGGTTTAAGAATTGCAATCATGTGTTATTATATTTCCACTATTTTAGCGCAATCTCTTTAAGCTACAATGTGGGACAAAAACCACGCCAATTATAGGTACAGTTTAGTTGGTTTCTACAAAAATGTACAAAACTGGATAAGATATAAATCCATTCCTGTCCAACATAGATATCTATTCAATAATTTGTATGATGTGTATGTTATTTTATAAAACAAAGGAATTCAAAATGTGTTGAATGTTTCTATGTAGCCTTTACATCTTTCCAGTAAGTTTAGTGAATCAATATGTTTACAAATGTGAATGGAAATGAAATGGAAAACAAGATTCTAAGCTGCTGTAAATTTCTAGAAAAACTAATGAATACTACATAAAAAAATTATATAAAACAATGTTATGTAGGCTAAGCGAAGGTGAAATTAAATATAACATAAAATAAAACCTTGAAAAGTATTGAGTAATATATTTTTGTTAATGTTAGGGGCAATTGTATAAAATGGCAACATGAGCTAGAAGGTTCAAATAACCAAAGAGATAATAATCAATTGTCAGTCAGAGTTGTTAGATTTTTCAAATGATTCTGAACAGTAATGTAATAAAAACACATCCAAAACACTGTTTGACCTGACAAGTAATCCACCTGCAGCCCTTCTACACATACTGAACATTATGTCACTTCAGCGTTTATAAATTGTATTAATACACTATAACAAACTGTTGAGCTGTTATTTTGTACAGCTCCATTCTTGAGTGATTTTATAATCCTTGATACATGCTGATATATAATATTTCTAAGCATGCATGTTCAATACATATCTACAGTTTTATTTAAATATGAACCAAGGAAAACAAGCAAAAGCAAAAAACATTATTTGTCAAATATTTTTAAATAATTAATATTTTTCTTTCTTCCAAAAGTGTTACTCTATGAATATAAAATAAATATATATAAAAATTAAAATTTGTCCTAGTTGAATAAAAAGGAAAAAAAGTCGACTAAAAATCGTTCTCATTCATAATTTTGGCAAAATGTACTGTATATGAAGTGTGGACATGTGGCCTTCCCACCCATGTTGTAGGCTATAAGACAGGGTAATACTGCAATAAGTGACAGTCAGAATGAATGGAGTATACATGCACTTCATTAATAACACATTATTATTATTATTATTATTATTATTATTATTATTATTATTAGCGTCTTACTACCCGTTCGGGTTATACGCACTTACGCTAATGTGCAATGGTAGGGTGATTGCGAGATGAAATGGAGGACCTACAGTTTAACGTGGAATCCGAACCACGGTGGAGGCCTGGCATTCCTCACATTCACAAGTTGTGATTAATACACGTCTTGTCAGAGCTGAAGGAAGGGTTTGGCATTCAGATAAATCTGTGCCGGGACCGAGGATCGATTAATAACACAGATTTTGCATATTAACTTATTAATATTTTTTTCCTTTGTTAATATTGATAAGGTTTATGCCAGCATCATATAAATTTATTTAATGTGGAGTCTAACCAACCAACCCACTCAGTGATATGGTGCATATAAATGTATATTTTAGTGAGAGAGAAAAACTCTGCAATCGAGCTATAACGACCGGGTAGCCGCGGCATGTTGGCGAAGATAGTGCCAAACTGTGAGAATAGAGGGTGGCATGTGGTCAGCACAATGAACCTTCCGACCACTAATCTCAGTTTTATAGACCAGTAGTTACTCAATTGTCCTCAGGGGGCTGTGTTGACCTCATTTCAGACCCAATGCTTCACAGAAAGACCTGGAAACATTGAGGGATCGAACCTGGAACCTCCGGATCTATATCCAGCAACTCTTGGCTATTAGATTAAAGAGGTGTTCATATTTGAATGAATATGCATAGTTACAGTATTTTGGCTATTTCAAAGAACATTTCCTCAGTTCTTGGGGAAAATGTAGCCTACATCTCTCAACAAACATTGTTACTTTAACTCCAGTGATGAAGATTTTTTCCGGCTGACCCTGTACAGTGTTTTAGGCAGGTAGTACAAAGACCAAATTTTACTACAATTCTTGGACAGAATGTGAAAGGGGTAATGGAAACAGGAGGGGAAGGGAGATTTAAAAGGGGAAATGGAAACAGGAGGGGAAGGGAGATGTAAAAGGGGTAATGGAAACAGGAGGGTAAGGGAGATGTAAAAGGGGTAATTGAAAACAGGAGGGGAAGGGAGATGTAAAAGGGGTAATGGAAACAGGAGGGGAAGGGAGAATTTCTGTGACTGGGTGGTTGTATGTCTTGAGTTTGATGAATCCTGAAGATGTGGTATGCACCAAATTTGCAAATCAACGCTTGTGTGATGAAGGAGTTTCAGAGTGAACTAATTTGACAAACTTTGTAACGCTTCCTAATGTCCTCAACAAGGTTGAAACGTGAGGTTTACAATTATCGGAATATTTGGAGCTGTTCCACAAGTAATCAGACAGTACTGTTCCAGGTACAGCTGGGAGAGCCATGGAGATGTTGTGGATAGAATCAGCCAAGTTATCTCTTGTAGATATGGTCAGCTCCGACTTATATGTGCTTCTAATGTTTAAATTTGAAGGATGAAAGGCCATAAACATCTGTAATAATAATGCATTCAAGTTAAGAACTCGCTGTACAAGTCAATAAAGCCCCCTTTGTAATCAAAATAAGACAAGATGCTGTTTTTAAACCATAGGAATAATCTTCTCCTGTCCTTTCAAGTAAGTATGGTATTTTAGATAAGTTACATAAATATAAAATGTTGTCTTCCTTTGTCTCTAATTGGGTGAAACTTACAAATTGTTACAAATTAAGTGCAGTGTTTTAGCATTAGGTAAAATGAAATTATTACATCCTTAAAATCTTATAATTGTGTGATGATGTGGTGTTCAGTAAAGTAGCAAATACTAACATGTGTATTGTGTAGAGAGAAGCAAATACTAACATGTGTATTGTGTAGAGAGAAGCAAATACTAACATGTGTATTGTGTAGAGAGAAGCAAATACTAACATGTGTATTGTGTAGAGAGAAGCAAATACTAACATGTGTATTGTGTAGAGAGAAGCAAAGTGAAGTTAAGTGGAAGAACCTAATGTAAATATTCAAGAAGATCGGTATCAACTGGAGGGACAGAAGGCTGATTGCAAACCTGTACCTGGGACAGCAAGTAAAGGTGAGAGACCAACAGCAGAGAGAATGATAGGAATTGATTCTGTTTGTCACCCAGTATGTTCAACTTGTGGGGAGTAGCTGGTCAGGAAACACAATAACAACAGTTCAACACAATAACACAGATAATCTAGCATTGCTGTCCAGAAATAAGGACAAGTTGTAGGAAATTATGAACTGGCTGGTGGGGATAAGGAGAACATGATAATAATATTATCAGAGAAGTCCGGCTACTTATTGGCGATCCTGTAAATTAAGTTATGTTAATCCCTCAATCCAGGATCATGATAAATGTAACACAACTAACATAAAGTTCTCCTTGTATGCAACTTCAACAATGGTATTTAGTATACCTCAGTTGTTTGTTTATTGATGGTGTGCAGACACCTTCTTTTGTATAGTTTGTGCCTCATCAACACCAACACATTTTATCTTATATTGCAAGGATGCATTTAGAGACTAGGTACAATTTGTTTCTACATAGTTCAAATCCATTTGATATGTTTTATTTGAATGTAAATATCTTTGGGTGGAACCTTCTGACACACTAAGTTTCTTTACATTGTGTTTACAAGGAACTGATGATTATACTGGCATTTAGATGGCCACAAAATACACAATTCACTGCAACAAGTAGGCCTTTATTTTTGCCAAACTAATTAGCATCAACCTTTCTATTTTAAAATTAAGTAATTGAACTAAGAATAAATTACTGGTTCATCTCATTCAAAAAGTGTTTGAAAAGAGTGAAAAAAGTAAGGCTAATTAGGCTAGGATCTGTGGAAGTCTTAGAATATATTTTACAAGCAAAGTTTACAAACTTAGTTGGTTTAAAAGAGCATAGGTCTACCAAAAACAAGGGTTGTATCCAAATTATCTACTTATCCACTGTTGCCTTGATATGTATCCATCATGGGACAAAGTGTAGATCTGTCCGAATTGTCACCAAGGATGCTGATGCACCCCTCACACGCCCTTGAGTCCAAGGACAGAATAAATACACCGTCAAAACATCCCTCATGCGGTGTTTGACTGGCAACTGTTTCATTATTATCTTTTTATTCTGTTAGAACTAAGAACTTTATGTTGCCCCCCCATTTTAAGTTTTACAGGTTGCTCGCGCAGACATGTTTTAAGATACCATAAGATGGGGTGAGGTTGAACAATTTTCAGCTTTGAACTTTATTTTATCACCCGTATGCCCTTGTGAAACTTTCGCACATTCAACCTTCCCCTCCCAACAAAAAAAAAAAAAAGTCTTTTGTTGGGTTGTTGGAATTAAATTCTCAGCGAAGTGTATCAGTTACACACAGAGAGTTTATTTTCAGTAATTGATACAAAAATAATGTTAGATTTTTCTTTTAGCTTAAATTTTAAGCAATCGATGTGTTTTAACGTAAACTGAGTATGCCATGTCAGAAGTCGGTAAAAATCCTATCCACTGATATCTTATTCATCGCTGTAGGCTTTGTATTAGTTGAGAAAAAGGAATGTTGACAACAGAAATAATATATAGGATGGAAGCAGTGCTTTTTATTTATTTTTAATCAAAGTGGATTACAATTTTATGTTCATAAAACAGTAAAATGAAAGTTTAAAAAAATTAGTTCCAAAGTTTGAGTACTAAATAAGTTAAAAACTTCCCCGGTCAATTTCACCCCAAACTGGGTTGAAGTTTAACAGTAATGAAAAAATAATTGTTGTGCCTTTTCCAATGCACCTGAGGGCAAGTTGACCAATAGGTAGTATTGAGAATTAAATCTAGTTATAAATGTATTTTTACTTATAATACAGAAAGAAAGCATTTTGAACATAAACATTAAATGAAACTGTGCCTACTTAAAAGTTAAAACAAAATAAAATTCAAATTAAATCATACATGTTATAGGACCATACCATATACTTAAAGATGTTGAGAAAAAGTATTTCATGCCTAGAATTATATAAAAAAAACATTTAAAGGCTAAGCCTAACTCAAATTACATGATAAGCAATGTTAAATGCAAACATTAAATCATAGTAGAGCCAACTTTCTTATAACGTTCTATAGCAAAACAGTCATGTATTTGTACTAGAAGAATATGTTTGTGTGTATTAAAAGCAAGCCTAGTACCGATAATACACTTTAGAAACCATTCAACTAACAATACTAATTAACTATGGACACTTATTTTACTGGTCAGTACAGGTACTATAGTTTATATTGCATTACTGCCACAGAGGACTGAAAAACATAATGCCCTCTATTGTTTAAATGAAAGGTGGGCAAAAGGGTATCCATAACATCATTAAATGGGATGTTGTCCTCATCAGAATTAAATCTAAACACTGTTTTCTTTGAATCAACTAAGTGAAAGAACTTAAGGTGGGGTGCTAGTGAGCGCGAGTTTAGTGCATTAATTTTGTAGTTTTTATAACATAAATATTTTTTGTCCAAAATAAATAAAATATTTCTTCTATAGAAACATAGAGTTTAGTTTTCTGCACGTGCTAATCTCAACAGTTGTTGAATATCTGGCATGAGTATAGCGGCATTTGGTGACAAACTTTTTAAATGAAGAGAAAAAGTTGTCATTAAATTCCATTAAGTCCCTGATTACCATGGCTTAAACCTTACATAATTTACTCAGTAACATTTCCTTAGCCAGAGGACAAATCCCACAACTTACAAACCCAATTATGATATTTTCTTTTAGTTTATGTGATACCTTTTCAAAAAGCTGTCGCAGCAGCTGAGGAAACAAAACCTTTTCAGAGGATCTGGGATTTTTCTTTTTCCATTTAGTTAAGAGAGACTTCCAAACTGTTTTCAAAGGTCCAAAAAAGCTAACGTCAAGGGGTTGACATATATGAGTAGCATTGGCAGGCAGGCAAATAAATTTGATATTGTTCTCCCTGCACATCTGAATTAATGATGTAGTAAAATGCGAGCTCAAATTATCCCCAATCAATGCTTTTGTTTTGGTTCATTAATTTTTTTAACGTGTGGTAAAAACACAGTTGAAAATCAATCGACGAATGTAAGGGCATCAAACCACCCGTGACTGGCTCCGTTGTATTTACTACCACATATGCATCATGATTTAGTGCAGAAAGGAGGCCCCTTTGGACCACCAACCCTCCATGTGTCATATAAATGTTCAGCTTTGTACACCACACAATACCTCTTGCTGCGACCCACAAACCATAATTGTTTTGCTACTCTTTGTAAAATTCACCACATTGTCTGGATATTTTATGCCACACTTGAAAAGCATTTTTCTCCGACAAGGGTCATTACACACGTTTGTTTTGTCATAATTAAAGAGTTGTTCAGGCGCCAAGCCCTCTATGGAAGCAGTTAGTTTTACAACATTTCTAGATTTACAGCTACCCCAAGCTCTCTTTATGTTATTTGCCAATCAAAGGCCTACAGTATTCATTCTTATATCTCTGCATGAAACTTTTCCCCCAATCGTAGCCAGGAAAGGTGTTGTGAAATTTCTTCTCTTCATGACCTATTCTGTCCAAGTAACTCTTAGCTAATAAACGAAGATAAATTATATCCAAGGAAAAACCCCATTCTGCACCAACTAACAGCGAGTCTACAAACATATTTTCTTCATGCTTAGAAAAAACAGTTTGGACAACATAATCCTTCCCATGCCGACCATGAAATTCATTAAACAATGTCCCCTTAGGAATTAAAGCTGCTTTGGACAGACTAAGTTTGCTGTCTGTCACACGCAGCATCTTGTATTAACTTTTCCACGTCTTCTTCCGTATGGGTGCGAAACACTTTACTTTCAAACTTCCTTTTGTAGGTACACTCTTGACATTTTAAGTAAAGATAGATAAAGCAGTCAAGTCCAGAAGTCCAGTATTTCAGAATTCAGCATACTGTAGCTAACAACTTCACTAAACACACCAACCAATGTCCAACACTGAATTATCTCTACTGTACTCAATAAAGCAATAGCGCCATCTGCTTCACCCACATAACACTCAAACAATGGTTTCCCCTACAATTTTTAACAGTGTTGCCATATTTCCCTTTTAAGCAGTGTTGCCAATAATTTAGACCCAAAATAAATTCAGGCTATATTATAAAAATTATGATTATTAATTATAACTTCACCTCTTTCTATATTTTGGTCAACTTTTTAAAATTGTTTTGCTTACTTTTTAAAACTAAAAGTAATTTCAATAAAGTGTTTAACTTCACCTCAGTGTAATACATACGTTCAACTTCACCCCAAAAATTAGGCAAAGTGGTAGGTTTTTACAAAAACAGTGCTCAAGCAGTTATAATATATTGATATTTTAGTGCTGTGATTAACAGGGCTTGTTAAGACACAAGTACTTATGAGCAGTGTGGTTTTAGGTTGTTTTTAAAGTTTTTGGAGTAGGCTGTGGCATCAGAGTTTTTGAGCCTAATTTTTCTATAAAATTTAACTTAACCGTCAAAATATTATTTTTTTAGGCTTATGAAAAACTTATTCCTGTATTTTTGAAATACAATACTATTCTAGAATAGTTGTGTTGTACATCAATAATTTTATTTTAAAATATATATTTCATTTAAATATAGAGTGAAATACAATTTTCCAAGCTTTTTGTCAACTTCACCCCATCTTATATATTAAGAAGTTGGTCATTTCAAAAAGTTAATTAATCACGCTATGCCTACCATTTACTATCCCCAAAAGTAGCAATTTTTTTGTTGGCATGCTTTAATTCTCATAAAACATAAAACAATGTGAAACAGTTGACGCAAACAATATACTGGTGGTAGTAGGTAGCAGCACTGCAGTCACACGGATGTAGCAAGGTTTGTTGCTGTTTGAGTTGGCTCATTCAGTCTCCGATAGGAAGTGCTTGTGGAGTGTGAGTTCATCAAGTGTATAACTCAAGGATCCTTACAAGGATCAGCCCTCAAGACTATTTGGATACAGCCAAGGTTATTGGTTAAATCAGTGGAGGAGAAAGAGAAATAGCAGGAATTTTCCCCTCCATCATTTTCCAAGTCTACAATACTTTGGGAGGGTGGTACCAATCTTAAAGAACATATAAGGTGTATTTATTTTATATCGAAACTATCAATATCTTATGATTAATTATATCAACAAATTAATAGGGTGAATCAATTAGGTGTGTGTGTGTGTGTGCTATTTTTACCAAGCAAAAAAAAAGCTACTATTCCAAGCAATGGGATAGCATTTAGATATCCTGAAATAAATTTAGGTCTAATGTCTTTATAAAGACACAAAAACCCCCTACAACAACATATAATATTAGTTTTTTCCTAATAGACACAACTCTTGCAAATGAATATCATCATCAACATCTTAAAGATCTTCTAATGAAATAAATCTAAAAAAAATTATCACATGTAGGCCTAACAATAACAGCTGAGAACCTCACAAAAAAATATTAATTGGCACAGTTGATATTTTGGTGGGAAATAAGTTATTTTAGCAGCATTAATTAATGTGTGCCTATCATAGTATAATGGTTCTTTCCCAAATAACTTAACCTAACCTTTCACGCACAAATGAAGTACAATTTATATTAGCTATTGATGATAAGATTAATTAAATTTTGAATAATATTGATAAAATACACAATTTAATGTTTATAGAAAAAAATTACATATAACACAAAAGGATCATGGGTTAAAACATTTATATTTTATAAGTTTCTCTTGTGATTTTAGTGACTTAATATAATTTTAAAATTATTTAAAATTAAAATTATCAAACTTTACTACTTAACTATCGGTGTTATTCAATTTGTTATCTGCTTAAATGTGTACCAGCCTATTAGTAATAAGAAAATTTAAATGCAGGCCTATTCTAATAAAATAAAGAAAAAAATGTGTAATATTTAAGGCCTACTATTCACATAAGAGCTTCAATGCAGTGAATGCTTCCCCCTCCACTCAGTTACAAATAGATTGTAAATTTAACTGTGTGTCACTGGTTTATTAGATTGTACACTTATTTTACACAACCTGATTCACCAAGACAGAAGCCAATTTTGCATCACTTGCATAAAATGCTCCTTAATTAGGTTGACCAATTATCTAAACTAAATAGCTAAATTTCCATCCATAGAGTGCAATTGTGCTGATAAAAATTGTATAAATTTACCTTTTAACACAAATACAGCCGCACGAAATTTGATACAAGGAGTAAACTAGCACCATCAAGTCAATCTGTCAGTGGAATCATTATGTCTGCAAAAGGAATATTACTCAATACAGTAGGCCTAAATAATATTTTTTTTATTAAGATAACAAGCTAATTAGAATAGTTAGCCTGTTTGTTTAACCCTCGTGGCTATATCAAATAAGACTTTACATATTATGTTCATGACTCAAAATAGTTAACATGGAAAAAAGAAAATGTTATAGGTTAATAAACAGATTAGACATCTATTATACTTACAGGGGTGTTATCATAATCATGGTGTTATTATTGTCAGAGATTAGACATGAATACTATCTTTCATGCGGATGTTTATAACTGGTTATGACATCACTCACTTCCTAAAAAAAAAATCTAACAGTATTATGACACCAACATTAAATTTAATGACGTATGAAAATAAAACAGACGAAGTCAGCACGACCAATAGAATGAACATAAATTAATTCTTAGTAACAAGGACTGACTATTTATGAACAAATCTAACACTAGTAAAGAGGATTAAAAATCCCAGTATTTTATAATAAACTAAAATATTGTAAAATTGAGCTCAGTATGGAAACTATTATCAATGTTAACATAAATATAATTTTTAATCCATTTTATGGTATTTGTAAATACGGTCTGTAACAGAGTCTAAGTCTTGATAAAATAAAAAAACTATGATAAAATAAAAAAACTAAACAAAAATCTAATACAATAAGTACCTATTAAAAAATATGAAAGTAGACGAGTACTTTTCACTAAGTCACTTGATATTCAAATAAAATAAGATTCTATGCATTACATTCCTTTTCCCACAAAAGCTAGCAATTTTATACCCTCATTTTATTATGTTTGGAGCGCCTTTTAAAAATTCAACATATTTGTTGCTGTCTACATTGGGAACATTCTAATATTTAATTAATTTATTATTGTTTTGTGAAAGTCATATAAGACAATTTATGTCACTTATTCCAAAATTTTGCTCGAATTTCAAACATATATAAAAAAAAATGTGCCAAAGGTACCTATAAAAAAAACAGGGACAGTAGAGAAAACCAAACCATATCACTTTGCGGCCAACAATGATAACATTTTCTTATATTATTTGTGTTATTTGATAGGTATTGATAATATCTACCAAAAGTAACATCTGCAGAGGACATGACTTTATGTATGAATATATTAACATTGTTTTAGTAACTTTAGTAACTAACTTCTACTGTTCTTCCTACCAAAATCATACTATAAGTCAACTGACATTTTCTCTAAGGCCTTTACCAAGTTTAAGAAAAGGGCTCTAGATATTATAAAGTTTAGAAACCCAAAACATACACAATACTTTTAGTCAATCTTTTTCTTTTATAATTTTACTTAAACCGTCTCTTTACCACATAATTTATGTCATTCATTAGGTTACCTTTTATGTTACTCATTATAAACTTATTAAAATGTGTATTAAGGGGGCCGCCTACCGGAGCGCTGGAATGCGTTACAGACGTTCAGGAAATACTCCATGGTTAGGGAGTGTTTTATTTTTTCCAAACTTGACTCAAGCCAAAAGGAAGATAAAAGTTGGGAACATGTTTATCTAGTACTCTCAACCTTACATTTTTATAATCTATATTTATAAAAAATTAATGAAAATTCGAAATTTGCTCATTTTCAATGGCCCTTTAAGTATATTGTCACAGTT
>CABFWB010008385.1:0-15000 GCA_902151455.1 Timema bartmani
ATTCGCACATACCACTTTTATATTAGTACATTCAGTGCATCGAGTAACAAACACCCTCAAGAGTTTACTCTATATTCAAATTGCTCTATTAACTTAGATACCCAGGCTATCATCCATGCTATTAGAAATTTTATAAAATAATAATAATAAGTATATATTATATTATATATTAAGATAAATATCTACATTATTTGTATTGAGCAGTTATGGAAAATACTATTTCTATAGCAGGGTTTCTTAACCTGGGTACATGGGTGGCACCCTTTGAGGTAAAGAAACCCCTAGAAGAATATGTACTTATATAAAAATAATCTTTAGTGATTAAATATTTACTGTAAAAACACTAAACTAATATATTAACCAAAACAATAGTATTTCTATGGTGCTATATTTGTGGAATTGATATAAATACATCCCTACATTTTCAGGACCCTGCAAGAAGCCTTAGCACCCTTTTTGCGAATCACTGGTTTAAAGTGTTTCCATCTGATATTTTTATTTATTTAAGGTATTTAACGTGCACTTTCTGAACCAATTTATTATATCAACACACGACCTATAAACTAACTTAAATTTTGAACAGACACAACATCCAGCCCCCTGAACGTTAATTCAACACTGCGAAATGGGAAACCCACATTTCAGTAATGATACATTTTTCGGCCATGACAGTAATTGAACCCGGGACCCTTAGCTCATTAGACAGACACTGAGATAAGGTGTCAGACTATCTAATATAGTTTGAGTTCTGTGAACAATCTCACTAAACTCATTGGGTTTGGAGGGGGTGGGGGGGGATGAAAAGCAAACTTTGGTGAAGGAGTTTGAGTTCTGTGAACAATCTCACTAAACTCATTGGGTTTGGAGGGGGTGGAGGGGGATGAAAAGCAAACTTTGGTGAAGGAGGAGTGCTGTTATTTAATTTATTTTTCAACTAATTTATTTATAAAAAAATCCTATTTTATAGTACCTCAGTTTACTTCCGTTGGTGTAGATGAAAAACGCAACCTCTGACCTCTCGAACTGAAGCTGCGTCACGACCTTCCCAAGGTCAGTCGCAATCGTGACCTTGAAACAAAACACATCAGTTTTAAACTTAAGCTTCTCGGTAAGACTATCTACTAAATATTCCAGTTTTATTTCAACTGAGTAACTAAATACGTGTATTTGGTAATATTATTTTACAGGTGCACACAAACACATTTAAAGAGTATGTGGCGTTAGGTGAATGGTTAACACTCCTGACTCAGGCCTGAGGTTCAAGTCCTGACTATGAATAATGTCGTTTTATCATTTATAACGAAACAATTCTTTAAAATATTCTCTACTCATCCTTTATACATAGATTAACTAGTCCCTGGCTATTATTGGTTGGAGCCAATCTCTCCAGATTGTCAAGCTACAGTCAAGGCACTCACAATAAATGATAATAATTACAATTACATGGATCAGACACCTTGGATCAGTAGCCTGTATACTGAAATAAGGACCCTGAGAACGATTCCTGGCAGGGGCGAAAAATACATCATTAGCGAAATGGGTTATTCTCCTTTCACAGTGATAAATTAATGGCTGTGAGACTGGATGTTGTGTATATTCTAGAATTAAGGTAGTTTGTAAGTCGTAGATTGTTCACAGTGATAAGATAGCGGTTGGGAAACAAGGTGTCTGTTCTAGAAGATAATTTGTAAGTCGTGTTCAGATGTAATCTGTTGATTCATAAAGTAAATAAATAATTACAAATACATTTAAAAATATGTTTTACTAAAAGTTT
The DNA here is from genome assembly GCA_902151455.1 of Timema bartmani. NCBI lineage: Eukaryota > Metazoa > Arthropoda > Insecta > Phasmatodea > Timematidae > Timema > Timema bartmani. The sequence goes on from CABFWB010008385.1 coordinate 1,775, forward strand.
CTTTCTATGAAAATTGGATCGTAGCAACCAGACTTATGTTAGGGACTGTTATGTTTTTTTTTAAAAAAGGGATCAAGAGTATTTTCCTGGTTCTGCTGATCTAGAGAACTGAGTTCTATTCGAGATGATGCCTACATTAATGTAATATGTAGGTATGTGTCAGTTCTGTTACCCAGGTGTAACAGCTACTGGCGTTAGGTGTTGCTGTGTTAGGTTAAGTTTATTAAATAAGCCCCAATCCTTGTCGGTAGATGTGCGATACTACTCCCCTCTTCCCCCGGCTCCAGACATGACGTTGGATGGCTGTGACGCAGGTTGGTATTGCCAGCCCCAATCGGGGATAGGTTCTTATTAAAATGTCGGTCCGGATTAAACGACACTCATCAACCGGTGACTCAGCCGTGCAACAAGGGCTTATCTCCGTCTAGGAGCGATGGGCTAGTTTGACACAGCTCGTGTTATCATTCACTGACTCCCACATTCCCGTTTAAAGTGCTGTCTAAAACAAGTGTACATACTTTCTAATATACAATGGTGTTTTGTGATTTGGAACTTTTAAATCTGTTGTAGGCTTAGGTAAACTACCCTTTTAAAAATTACCTCAGAAAAAATAACGGTGTTTTAATAATCATATCAAACTCTTTTCATATACAAATCCTGAATCGAATTATTGTACTGTACGGCCATTTTTAGAATACATTTGATTTTATAAAATCATTTATCAATAAAATAACATGAAGTGATTTTTTTTTAAATAAAATCACATTCTAAACTATCTCCATAACATTTTTACAAGTACCCAATTTCAAAATAATTGTTTAAGCTTTTTTTTAGTTTGGATTTTTTAAATAATAAATAAAATACCCTTAACTTTAGGACTGTGAACAAAATTATAATTTGGGCTTCTGGAGCTAATAAGACATCAAGATCTAATCATCTCGAGATAAAAAAAAGTTTCTATCTTCAATACTTTCATAATAAAATAAGCTAAAAATAACTCTAAAAAATATGTAAACTTTAAAACATCGATGACAAGTTTACTGGAAAAAAAGTAAAAACAGAAGATGCTTAAATTATTAAACACGTTAAAATAGAGGTAAATTTTTACTAAATATGTACATAAAGAGGCTGGTAAAACTTAAATACCCATCTACTGAGAGATAATAAATTAATGTGGAGTTTTTGGTTAAGTGTTTACGTGTGTCAAGGTCACACGTAGTGAGAACTCCTAAAATAAATATTCTAAATCAAACAGTTCAGATTCATCTCACATAGATTAATTTAATTTTTGCAAGTTATCATATTGATATAAAATAATTTACCAGTCTAACAAGAAGTGATGAAGGTCATGAGACCTTACAACCCCTGTACCTGCAGGTCAATCTCTGCCACCTTCTGACGATAGACCAGTATGTATCTCAGAGTGAAGGTCATGACACCTTACAACCACTGTACCTGCAGGTCAATCTCCACCACTTCCTGACGATAGACCAGTATGTATCACAGAGTGAAGGTCATGACACCTTACAACCACTGTACCTGCAGGTCAATCTCCACCACCTCCTGACGATAGACCAGTATGTCTCTAAGAGTGAAAGTCATGACATCTTACAACCACTGTACCTGCAGGTCAATCATCCGCCACCTCCTGACGATAGACCAGTATGTCTCGCAGAGTGATGGAAGTCTGCATGATGAGCGCTAGTATCGGTATGAAGGGCAGTACCAACATCTGCAGCAGTTGCAGCCTCCGGCCCGTCTTGTAGGCAGGGTTGGTGGCCTTGCCACAGCACTGGCTTCGAACCCCGGCCCCGTAAGACACGTCCTCTGAGCTCACGGACCGCACAGAACAGTTGTCGACTGTGGCCACAGGCATCCTTATACTGAAACACACGTCTTACAAGCTAACTTATCTTTAAAATATAGCCAACCACAAATCTCGGGATGGCAATTTTCCCCAATAAATCGATGCATTTATCATTTGATGTATCGAAAGATACGATATATTGATCAAATTGTATCGATGTGTAGGCTGTTTTCGATATATTGTATAGTATTGTTTCTAGTAAACTGTAACGTTGGTATTAAAATGGCTTCTGGGGCTCCCGGCTCGCGCGAGGTGTGGGAGTTAGTAAAGGGAGAAAAGAAAACACCTACGATTTGACAGAAATGTGTGCAGTACATTCGTATTTGAAAGATTACTCGACATTTTCCGCGGAGACGATGGGGGACAAAGCGACAAAGTTTCTTGTTAATAAATACACTACGTACCTATTATGACAGAATGGAGATTTGTGCTCGATGCTTAGTTGTGAAACCACTCTAAGATGGTCAAAAACGGCCTTTTCAATGCAGTTTTTATCCAAATACCATTTAATATTTCAACAATGTTTTGTATTAGGAACGTCTATTAACTCTTTATCTCCATTAATGTTTAATCAGAAATAATCCACGTGCAATAGTGTTGGTGTAAATTTACGAATTGTAGCTGACTTTATCACAGAGTTAATTAGAATGTGATCGACGCTCTTAATGATATTCTTCGCAGTTTTTCACTTTTTAATGTTTAATTTATCTGTTGAAAATAGCAGACAGGTTCAATAAAAATATAGAAACAAATCGTTCAATTTATTTTGATTCACAAGCCCTCAAAAGTTGTCCGATATAAGAAATATATCGACAAATTTGTCAATATATCGGTGACTAAAACATAGACATATCATTGACCTCCCTACACAGAGCCCAACTCCAGGAGAATGTCCCTTTTTATAAATATTAGATTATTTAAGAGACGGTCTGAACTCAAAACTAGAGTCAACTCCACCATCATTGGTCTTATCGATGTACTTAATCAAATACGTGGCGATGAAGCGAGGAGTGAAAAACAATAAATGTACCTGCATTAGCTCGAATAGAGGAAGGAGAAAGCCACCCTAAATACAGATGGTTCGGGATTCTAACCCTAACCTCTTCGTAAAAATGTTATTGAATATCTATAACGTAATCGGGTTTGATACCTTACATCAGCTGGTAGCGCGTCCCAGTACTAAAATAAGAGTCTTCGGTTTAACTTCTGGCATGGCTGAAAGATTGAGTACCAGTGAAACTAAAGCGTCCTCTTTCACAGGATGGGGGCGGGGGGTTGATCTAGAGTTTAGTTAGTTTGTAAGTCGTGTGCTGATATATGCAGTCGGTTCAGGCTTCACATCATGATTTACAAACCTTGCGTGTCCTGGAGTTGTAACATTGTTACATTAGGTTAAGTTCTAGTGTATCGGGACCGGCCTCACTCACTGACCCACCTGCTGTGGTTCTTAGCAGCGCACGACGCCTGCATACCATTCCCCAGCGTCGTGGTGACGTCCTTGACGCCCGGCGTGTCTCTCTGACCTTGAGAAGCCTCCATGAGGGACGTCGCTACACCTCAGACCAGACAGTCATTCTCCCTCCTACTCCTGGTCGAGTGGAGGCTCTCCAGTACGCCTGCGCAGATCTAGAGGGCCTGAGGAGAAAATATACAACTCCGGCTAGATTCCATCCACGGAAAGTTCAAACTAAACAACTCTGGCTAGACTGCGTCCACCGCAAGTTGAAACTAAACAACTCCAAGTACACTGCGTCCACGGCAAGTTCAAACTAAACAACTCCAAGTATACTGCGTCCACGGCAAGTTCAAACTAAACAACTCTGGCTAGTATGCGTCCACCGCAAGTTCAAACTAAACAACTCTGGCTAGACTGCGTCCACCGCAAGTTCAAACTAAACAACTCTGGCTAGACTCCATCCACGGCAAGTTCAAATTAAACAACTCTGGCTAGACTGCGTCCACCGCAAGTTCAAACTAAACAACTCCAAGTATACTGCGTCCGTGGAAAGTTCAAACTAAACAACTCCAAGTATACTGCGTCCACGGCAAGCTCAAAATAAACAGCTCTGGCTACTCTGCGTCCACCGCAAGTTCAAACTAAACAACTCTGGCTAGTCTTCGTCCACCGCAAGTCCAAACTAAACAATTCTGGCTAGTCTGCGTCCACCGCAAGTTCAAACTAAACAACTCTGGCTAGTCTGCGTACACCGCAAGTTCAAACTAAACAACTCTGGCTAGTCTGCGTACACCGCAAGTTCAAACTAAACAACTCTGGCTAGTCTGCGTCCACTGCAAGTTCAAACTAAACAACTCTGGCTAGATTGCATCCACCGCAAGTTCAAACTAAACAACTCCGGCTAGACTGCGTCCACGGCAAGTTCAAACTAAACAACTCCGGCTAGACTGCGTCCACCGCAAGTTCAAACTAAACAACTCCGGATAAACTGCGTCCACGGCAAGTTCAAACTAATGTTGGGGAGGGCAACAAAAATAAAAAAATAAAAACTTCGGGAGATTTGTTTCAATGGGGGATTAATTAATGTGAATACTAAAAAAAAGTCTCACATCAAAATCCCATTTAAAAACTAAATTAACCTAGAACCACAACAGTATAATAAAGTATATAAGACACCTCTTGGGGTCAAACCATTGTCCTCTATAATCTGGAGAGAGAGAAAATATCCAACTTCTTGCTGAGGCACGGTCAACAAATAGAAAAGTTGGGTGATCAAAACACGTCCATGCGAATATTTAATATTAGATAAGTATGTTTGTTTTATTTGCTGGTGTCCTGATATCTTACTGCTCACACCGGTGGACACGTCTCGATTTGTTTGTTTTGCCGGTGACTTGAAGGTCAGGGTTCAAACATCGCCTCTCCCTTCTCCCTTCATATAAACGGAAAAGGATGCTGCATGGGGAGACATACTGATTCTTTGGCTCAGATCGAAGAAGTTCCCGATCAAATTGCCTTTCACGCGAGCTTGGGGCGCCACTGTGATTTATAAAGGGGGCCAACCTATGTTCTGAGGGGGGCAATAGTTTATTCTGTCTCTCTCCAACTTTAAATTTCACAACGTCACTGGATGGAGTGTTCTCACATCTCGAGACGTTCCTTCTTCTGATGCATCACTTGTTTGTCTGCATCGGCCGTCACTTAGTCTAACGAGTCACTCTTGTAACAGACTAGACTGCCGATGACGGAGATGTTGGGGGTTCGAATCTTAGTCGGGTGTAGTTTGTTTTTTTAACTGTCAACGGGCCTTACCTACCGGTCCAGGTTCTACGACTAGTTACGCTCAAGTTCTAGAGGTGAGAAATGTTGAATTTAGAGGAAGTGTACCCTATTTGTGTGGAGGGAGATAGGAAAACCACTATCAGTACACCCAACCGGGTTTTGAACTCCGACCTCTACCTAATTATCAGTACAGTATATTGGGAGAGTGACGCTTTAGACCTCACGGCCACCTAAATAGATCTAGTTAAGTGTACTGAGAGTATTTTTATTATATTGTTTCCCACTTTCCTTCCATTCAAATGTGGCTACGCTTCCTCTATTTTCTACCTTTCTCCTCCCTAAACCCTATTTACTGTGTCTGGATGGGTGGTAAGACGCGGTTCACAAAAAATATTCCAAAACATTTAAAGCATTAATTATTACAATATAAAATAGATGATTAATCTCGCACATTGATGGCACTAGATGGAGCTACAGTCTTTTGTTTGTGTTGCATGGTGGGAAGAGCTACAGTCCTTTGTTTGTGTTGCATGGTGGGAAGAGCTACAGTCCTTTGTTTGATGTTGCATGATGGGAAGAGGCAAGTAATTGTTTGTGTGGCTCAAGTTTAGCAAAACATTAATAAGTTGTCTATTTAAACAGTTTACTGACTGGCAGGCTTAGTGTTGGACTCTGACCTAAGAGGCTGTAGTTCGACTCCTGTCGAGCTTTAATCTAGAAGAGGTTACTCATTTTCCCTCCAGATGTATAATAATAAGTTTCCCTTAACTTCAACATCCTCATCCCGTGTTAGTATGGATAGTGCGAGCTGTGCCTGGGAGTTAACTTCAGTTAAGGGGAGTTACTCTGGATTCACATTTCCACCGGATGGACTAGGGTGTATCAGAAATATTATCACGTGATGAGATCTAAAACAATCACAAGAAATCAGCGTGAACTGCGTGGGTTTAAACAATTTCAGCTCTGTCCGCACTCCTCCATACAATATGCGTGGAAGACTCGATCAAATTTTAAAACCAACCGACCCAATCCGCACGCAAACTGATGTTTATTATTTGTTCGATATGTTTCTGTAACATAGTGTATTATTTAGTTTCATATATCTTACTTTTTTTAAGTAAACGTCTCCATTTTTAGGTAAAGAAACTAGAAAGTCTTTGCAATGATAAATAAGTTATCGCGTGATGTTTAACATACATTTTTACTACTCTCAGATTAAAATAGTTCGTCTGCCAATAAACTGGCCCTAATGATCACCGTCTAAGTTTCCCCAAGTTCAGGATCTTGTAGATAGTTGATCAGACAGCTCCAGGCTGGCCAACCTCCTCCTCCTCACACATGTCGAGGTCATGTATTTATACGTACTGCCAACCTTCTGGGTCTTCCTACAGCCCGTGGCCTCGTGCCGTGGGCGAGATCGCTCTTAAGAGTTGGGCCTCAAAGAGTTCGTTGCCTGATAGCCTCTGCAAGCTTTACTTTCTCTCTCTCTCTCTCTCATTTATAGAACGTGTTGTAATCGTGAACATGTTGTAATCGTGAACATGTTGAAATCGTGAACATGTTGTAATCGTGAACATGTTGTAATCGTGAACATGTTGTAATCGTGAACATGTTGAAATCGTGAACGTGTTGTAATCGTGAACGTGTTGTAATCATGAACATGTTGTAATCGTTAACATGTTGTAATCGTGAACATGTTGAAATCGTGAACATGTTGTAATCGTGATTATGTTGTAATTGTGAAAATGTTTCACCTCGAGATTAAATTATATCCTGACGTCTGTGTTCTCCAGAATCAATATCTTTCCATCTGTCCCTCTTCCTGTATATCTGTCTGTTCCTGGGGATGCATCCAAAACTGTTTAATGTATTGCGATCAAACCAAGGGTGTCATTAACGGGGTACAGACAGGGGGCAAGCGCCCCCCTTCACTCAATAATCTGTGTTTTGTTAAGAAAATTGAAAATTCACATTTGGAACAACGCATAAATGTTTTATATGACTAATAGAGTTAATTCCTTTGTCATATAATTCGTGTAATTCAACGGGTACAAAGTTTTTTTATTTAAAGTGAAAAATGGGTTAGATAAGTCCCCCGCCCCTTCTTCCCCCAAATCATTAAAAACTAGAAATGTCTATGGACTCCAAATTTGATATTTAGATGTCGTAAGGTCAGTCATACCCCTCGAGGATAAATCAAGATTTTAATTATTTTTTTCCAAAGTTGAGGGTAGTTTACTGATTACTAATTTTTTAATTAGACAATTTTATTAATAGGGCTCTACAGATTTTGTTCAAAATGGATATTTTGGGAGTGTTTTACACGATAAATAGCTCTGACTACTTATTTTTTTAAGATAACGATTTATTCAAGGATAATTCGTGGCTGGCATATTTTAGAAATAAACCAGATAGTAAATATCATGTACAGTTGTGTCTCACTATTTTATTATTTCAATTATTAGTACGATCAATATCCAGCAACTTACCAACATTAGTAGCCACACATTCTAGAGCGTCAGTCTCGTACTAAGCTGAATTGCTGATGAAGGGGAGGTGCATATAATATTAGCTACTTTCTATAACTGACCCGCCAATTGACCCACCAAGATTGGCCTGCCAAGATTGACCTGCCAAGATTGACCTGCCGAGATTGACCTGCCAAGATTGATTCACCAAGATTGGCCTACCAAGATTGACCTGCCAAGATTGACGTGCTAATTTTGACCTGCCAAGATTGACCCGCTAAGATTTACCCACCAAGATCGACCTGCTAATATTGACCTGCTGATATTGACCCGCTAAGATTGACCCACCAAGATCGACCTGCTAAGATTGACCTGCCGATATTGACCCGCTAATATTGGCCTGCTAAGATTGACCCACCAAGATTGACCTGCCAAGATTGACCCGCTAAGAATGACCTACCAAGATTGGCCTGCTAAGATTGACCCACCAAGGTCGACCTGCTAAGATTGACCTGCTGATATTGACCTGAGGCCAAGAAGGTAAACATCTCGAGAAGTTACAGTCTGCACTAGAAGAATGAGAGCACGAAGAGGAATGGAGAATGACATATAGAGTGACAGCCGTGGTGGGAAGTGGTGGCAAGTAGAAGGTGGTATTGTTCGCACTCACCCATGTGAGCCTCAATTCATCTGAAGAGATTTAGAACGATCATAAGCACATGGTTTCAAAATGAATGCTACGATACAGCTCGACATCACTATCGTATAGTTGGAACTTTTAAAAAACTAGCCTTAAATTAATAGTTCTCTTAAAAACAAGTATATATTGTTTTTATCATGAAGAAGACTCTCCCCGGATATTCATTTTTAACCAGATCGTTAAAGACATTTTGGAAAAATTTAACATTTCTAAAAAAAACTGTTCAGAGTAAATCATTATCAGTCTAAGAGAGATAGAAAGACTTAAAGCCACGGTTTAACTTCAAGCCCCTGACCATATCCATCTAGATATCAAGTTTGAACGATACCCACCAGAAACCATTTGGGAGCGTTTTAAACGTCAAAACCCATCAAAATCTCGAGTTAAAACAAATCAAAATTACAATAATATCTCTGTATTACAAGGTAAAAATGCCTTGCCCGAAAAACGTAATAGCTTTTCCTAGGGTAAATTTAAAGAAACCGAATAAAAGTAAGCGTGGGTATTTAACCCCCATCCCTCAAACTCAAGAATTGTGTTTGGCTCTAACCAAAGCTAAAGACGTTTAACGGCTGAGTCACCAAGCTCGATAAAAAAGTTCTCAGGAGGTCCCATGCACCACTACCCCAATCGACACGCCAGGTGCGGTCAGCCCGCGTCTCTCGGGCCACGAGTTAGGAACTCTTCGAGCTATGATGGTGCTTTCTGACGGCCGCTGATGAAACCAATCCCTCCTCTGAGTGTAAGGTGTCAAGTATCCACCCCTCGAGGGAGTCGTTGATAACCCACCACCCTCCACCTCTCCTCCACCTCTCCTCCACCTCTCCTCCACCTCTCCTCCACCTCTCCTCCAGCCGGGGTTCGTTTCAGGGATTTCAGGGTGGAGGGATATGAACCCGGGTCAGCCTGAGCGAGAGATTCTATTCGGACATTTAGTGTAAACTCTGATATCCTTACAAATAGCATTATCTGACAGCTATGAAAAGTTACCAGGTCTACTTTCATGTATCCATACACCAAGCCACATTAGCTTGTGTGCCCATATGTTGAGCTCATGTCACTTTTGGCAGTAAAAAAACAATTTTAACTCTTTGATTTTTTCCATCCGTTTTTACATTATTTAAATATGAAATTATTAATACAAATTTTTGGATGTTTCTTTTGAGTGTGTGTGTGGGGGGGGGGAGCGTCATCTCTATTTCACTTAAAACTGATTAACAAACAAAAGCTTCTAAAAGGCTGCTTTCACTTCATAAATGAAGATGGCGAACCGGACGAGATGAGAGTGGTTGACGTCAGTACAACTCGTATTCATGTGCTTGCGTTTACAAAATCAAAACTTTTTTATTTTGAAATTATTTCTCTTATCACCGCGTCTTACTACCCGTTCGGGTTATACACTTATGTATTAATTACGCTAATAGCTTTAGTCAATAGGGAGGTTATATTTTGAGTAAGTTTACTCACATTTGCGTGGAGGGAGAGTGGAAAACCATGTTGAAAAAACCTCCCTCAGTACACCCGACTGAGATTCAAACCTCGATCTCCCCGTCATCGGAAGTCTGGTTTAACACAAAAGTAGCGCCTTAGACCATGCGGCCAATAAAGTGGGTGATTTTGAAACTAATATTGTGGATATATTTTTCCCTTCGTTACAAAAAATAAAAACTTTTGTTTTGACTTCTGGTGGTTACAAAAGATAAAAGTATGAATATAAAACTTTTTTAATTAATTATTTCATCCACTATAATAGCTCTCGTTGCCACAACATTGAAACAAAAAACAAAATAGTTTTGCTGTATGTTTTGCTTCCAAATACTCGTGGAAAAGTCAGCTACACAGAAATCCTTAAGGAGGTATTATTATAAGCTTTTGATCATTATTTTTATTGACGAAATGGTTTTACGAAGAAAATAAAAAAATATTTCTCACAAGATTTGACATTAGTGACTCTCAATCAATTTTTGAAATGTTTTAATTGCTCCAAAAGGCTGTTCGTGTGAAAATCAGAGGATACCTGTTCAACTGTCCAGCTTGCAACGCTATAAAACACAGGAAAAGGAGGACGAATGTTTAAGGAACGTAGTCTTGCAATCATTCACGGGTCGGATTAACTTTACAGATAAAATCACCTCCAGTGCATTCGTCTGGAATTGACCCTTGGCCTCCTATTAAAGGACAGGAATATGGACCACTACACCAATCTCGACTGTACCGGGCTGGATGCGAGTGATTGTACCAAGTAGTAAATGTGTCTAGAGAACACATGTATAATTAAGAAAATATCTATTGACAGTTAAAACAACGGCATCGTTGGAACATCAAACACCAACATTTAAAATAAATGTTATATAATGCAATCGTTCATATTCTTTCATACAGACTGTACTTTAGTGGAACCAAGTTCACAAAAAAGTGTTTATTTGTAAATTAGTTTATATTCGAAAAATATGTAAACAATTTTAAATAAAATCGTTTCAGACATTAAATGATTTTTTTTATAATAAGGCATTAATAAACAACCATTAAATATAGAGATATAATTAAAATAATTATTTAATCTCAAGGTATGACCATATAACATCTAAATATCGAGTTTGAACTAAATCCATTAAAGTGAGGGTGTAGGGTACGCGAGAAAAATCGGTGGGGTTTTTTTTTGCAGCTTTTATAGCAAAACATTGTTTTGACCAAAATAAACAAAATATTGTTCCAGTATAAACATAGAGTTTAATTTCCCTCACATGTTGATATCAACAGTTGTTGAATAGCTCTCAAGGATGTCCTGGAATTTAATGACAACTTTTTAATCTTAATTTAAAAAGTTTGTCATCTAACGCCACCGTGCTCATTGACAGATATTCAACTGTTGACATCGCCACGTGGAGAAACTTAACTTCTATGTTTATACTGGAACAATAGTTTATTGATTTTGGACAAAAAAATGTTTTGATTTAAAAATTACAAAAACGCTGACCTTTCCTCACGTTCGTTAAACTCAGTAAAATTTTGTATTTATAAAAACCTATTAAAAGTCATCATAAAAATGTTACGATGTATATACATTTTTGTTTAAATAAAGATACCAAAGGATAAATTTATCTCTGGAACATGTGAACATTTTCTGATTAATATTTTTTACATAATTTGATTCGATTTGATTTTTTTTTCCCCCACCGTCAAGTAATTCAGCGTTTTACTACTGTAAATATTGACTGGGACATAAACCTCGTGATGTTCTCTAGAACGTGGGATTAAAACACTGCTGTGGAGATTTTGATGTCCCTTAAGGTCCCCGTTTATCGCTGGATAAAATACCTGGACCAGCACATTTATAGAGGATCTCAAGCTTGCTATATAACTTAATTAAGAAGTCACTTTTAATCAAAGGAAACAAATATTACCACGGATAAGTACAGCCTTTACAGGAAGAACCTTATCTGACAGCTGGAAAAGGAACTAGATCTGCTTTCACATCAAGTCATTTGATCTGTAGCTGTCGATATTGATAGATATTATCAATAACTATAATATAACAACAATAAAACACTCAGATTGTTATCAATGTTGGCAGCAAATAATATGTTTGTAGTTTCTAAAAGCTCAGGACATTTTCCTCTTCATTTTAAAAGTTTGCTCATCGCAAATATCCATTACCATGACGTGTAGAAAATTAAAATAAATGTATCTATTGAATAAAGTGTTATAGTTTTAGAATAAAAAGGTTTTTTATTTTTTTTTAACTAAAAAAAACTTTTGAACTCTACCCACGTTCTCGTCCACCCTACTTTAATTAAGGAGTTAATAAAAACATTAAGATATAATTATTGATTCTTTTTATTTAATTGAAATCCACGATCATTTGAAGAAATCAAATGAAAAGGGACTAAATTTAAACAAGAATATTTACTTAGAAATCAACCCTCAATTGTTTCTATTATGATAAATGGCCAGAGCAATATTTATAATTCACCCCCCCCCCCTCGGTGGCGTAGTTAGCTAACGCGCTAGTTTCATGTCGAGCTAGACTTCCGAGGACGTGGAATCAAGGTTTGAATCTCGGTTGGGTAAACTGGGGGGTGATTTTTCCTAAATGGTCCTCCACTGATCCTCCACGCAAATTTGGGTTCACTTCCTCTAAATTTAACCTTCCCGATTCCTAATCCATTAGTGTAATTAGTACTTAAGGGTATAACGGGTAGTAAGAGGCGATGCTAAAAAAAGTCCGTAAAAATATCGAAACACATCCTTTAAGATGCTATTTCACTGACGGTTAGGTCCATGTTTTTTCATTATAGAACCAAAACGCTTATCTCGGGGAGAAAAACCACTTAAAACTATAGTTAGTGGTTTCATTAAATTCTTTTAATGAACATGCATTTGTCTTGGCGCGTACACAAGCTGGAGACACAAGTAGAACACAACAAGAAGAGAACAATTACACACAACAGTATCTTATTGAGGATGTTCCGCCATAGACGTATAATAGACCTCAACAGTTGGTAGGCTTAGTTCAACGGGAGCAATTCCTTTCACACGTGAGCTTAAATAAAGAGTTGTGACATTGAAACGGATATATTCTGAGGGACTTGGAGAGAGGCTTAATACCTGTTCAGGTAATAATATAATACTTCACGTTTGGGTTACACCATTCGTAGCCCAGGGGTGTAAATATTATCCAGTACTAATGAACCGTTACCCAGGGGATGCCCAAATGTACTAATAGTACGTCCTTTCCATGGAGGCTCTTTAAATGTCTCAATGAGATGAGGGGATGGTGATAGTATGAGGGAGATAGTGAGTATGAGGGTGAGGAACCAGTGAAAACACTTAAACCTAACTTAAGTCTAACTAACACAAACCCTGGTGACCGACGGGGTGATTCCCCATTCGGGAGAAATACCCAAGGTATCAGCCGGGAATCGAGCCTGGTACCGCTAGGATCGTAGCCAG
>CABFWB010008387.1:0-18266 GCA_902151455.1 Timema bartmani
GTTTATTTACCTGCATCTGCAGGTGAATTATTATGACTCTCCCCTATGGGGATTTTACTATGTTTTTTATATTGTAAAAGTCCCTAATGACTTCATTGTGTCGATGGGCCTATAAACCATAATAATAATAATAATAATAATAATAATTAATTTAAATGTCAAGGCCCTAATGACCTCATTGTGTCGATGGGCCTCTAAACAACAATAATAATAATAATAATAATTCTTGGGACTTTTATTTGATTTTAAATAACTTGGATTCCCCACATCAAAGACCTGAAAGCGAGGTGTATAAAAGCACTCAACCTGCTCAAAGTGGTTAGGGGTCGGTCTTCGGGTGCTGATAGGGAAACCTTGATGCGCCTGTATAGGAAGGGGCTTGGTAAGATCTAAACTTGATTTCGGCACTTTTGTTTATGGATCAGCGAGACCTACTGCGTTAAAGATGCTTGACAGTGTCCACCATGCTGGCATACGACTGGATACTGGTGCTTGTCGTACCCGTCCAGTCTTCAGCACCTGTGCCGACGCCGGTGAGCCCCCTCTTCCTTACCGGCTGTCCTCTCTTCTGGCATCTTACGTGTCGAAACTACATTGCATGCCAGAGCGTGGGTTATGTTCTGCGTGGAGTCTTAGGCACCTGGCACGAGCAGTGGGTTTCGACACCTCCGTTCCATAAGGGACGGTGTATCACGGTGGCCCTCTTCTATAAGAAAGTCTACATGTTTTTTCTGTTCTTTTAATGTAGTGTATACACCTGTGGCTTATGTAGTGTATACACCTGTGTCTTTTTATTAGCGGGTGTATCACTCACAACATTTTAATAGCCCATTTGAGCACTCCTATGGAGTGTTTCAAATGGGTATTTTTTCATATACATATTTTTAATATTGTATATTGTTCTTACTTTTGTATCCACCTGCTTATTTTAACGAGTGGACTATTTACTATTTTGCTCCCCCTTGGGGATTAACCTTTTTGTTAAATATTTCAAGGCCCTAGTGACCTCATTGTGTCGATGGTCCTCCAAACAATAATAATAATAATGATATGGTAATTTTGGATTATAATAGGCAACATTAAAATAATTTTTTATTGTACATATATATTACACAATAAATAGTATAACATTAAACGAGTTTTTATCACAACACCTTTAAATATCCCACAACCCATAGTCTTTGAATAATTAGAATGTGTAAAGAGGATTTAATTTTTTAGCCACCCAAGGTAAATAACCGAATTAAACATCTTAACATGAATTCTAAAAATTCCACACTCACATACAGGACTTATAAACATTTCATTATTAGAGGCCAAGCTCCCTTCGAGGGAATAGCTGTGGATGTGATGAGCCCGCTTCCAGTGACAGAGAAAGGAAATCGATATCTATTAGTTGTAATGGGATTATTTCACAGAGTGGCCAGAGGTAATACCCATTAAAAATTAGAAGGCAATTACAGTACCAGAAGCCTTGATTGAGAGGGTTTTTAGCAGATTTGGGGTGCCACTGGAACTATACTCCGATCAAGGACGTAATTTTGAGTCTTCTGTATTCCGGGAAATGGCCAATCTTCTAGGCATTAAAAAAACAAGGACCAAAAAACAAGGACCACTCCTCTTCACCCCCAATCGGATGGGATGGTTGAGAGACTGAATAGAACCCTGGAGCAATATCTGTCGATGTTCGTCTCAGAAACTCAAAAGAATTGGGACAGTTTAATTCCTTGGTTTTTGTTGTCCTATAGATCAGCTGTCCATGAAACAATTGGAGTGACCCCTGCAAATATGCTCTTTGGTCGAGAGCTTCGTTTACCTTGTGACCTTTTATATGGCCGCCCTGAGAATCTTGATGAGTCAACTGATCAAGGACACACTGAACAGCTTCGCAATATTCTGGCAGAAGTGCACCAGTTTGCAAGGGCACGAATCAAGATTAACAGCGACCGGATGAAAACACGATACTACCTTCGAGCGAACGACAGGAATTTTTCAGCTGGAGATATGGTGTGGCTGTACAACCCACAGAAGCAAAAAGGGCTTATCACCAAAGCTACAGAGGAAATGGGAAGGCCCATACGAGGTAGCTAACTGGATAAATGATGTGGTCATCCGTATACGACGGGAGCAAGAGGGAAAATGAAGGTCGTGCACATTGATCGCCTTGCAGCATATCAAGGAGAAGAGTCTCGATATTGAGATATCCGTTCGGGACGAAGATACTTAATGAGGGGATGGTGTAACGAGACTGCTTAATTAATTTAGAGACTATTACCTTGACGACGGAACTTGTGTTTGTTTTTTTGTATGTATATGGAATTCTGTGAATATTTCTTTCGTGTGTTTTTTTTTTAAATAATTAAACCCTTGCGTGATTTGCGAGTATTTTAGTTCGTATTTAACCTGCAACATATCCCAATATCCTTAAAAAGAACTCGTGGTTTGCATGCCGACGAGCCCCACCTTATATTGGTGTCAGAAGTGGGATGTTTTTTAGATAAAAACTAAGACCTCCATATATTAATAGTTTTCAACTTTGAAATGGTACTATAGTGTGTATGAGTTGATTTTTCTCAGAAACAGCAGCCTTTAGGCTTCCCCTAAAATCCTGTTAGATATTGTTCCGCCTTCGTGATCTCCCTCATCCTTGGACCCACTCTCTTTAGGATCACTTGAACCTGGAACAGTAACTGATAATCCTATATTTCTGTAGTATTCTCTCTTCTCGATTCCCTCCAGCATTGATTAAGATGATGAGGCAATTGCATACGGTGCCAGCTCGATTCTCGTTTGGAGATAAGTGGTCACGATCTGGGTAAGTTGATCGGACACCGTGGATTCATTCCCTCCCCTATAAAACCTCATGCTTTGTGACTGTCCTAGCTGCAGCAGTAGCTAGAGCGGCTATAAGACGAAAATTGTTCCGATTTAACACTGCGGTTTCTTCTTTTGTAAAAAAGAATTTAACAAAAAATCTTATTTCAGGATCCATCTCTGCGAGAAATGACCAAGCTGCAGCTAAGGCGGACATGTTGTCGCGCACATGTCTGATCCTCAACAGTTCAGTATACTTGGCAAATATGTTTGTGTCTATAAGGATTATGTGTAGCATCTCTGTCCCCTGGAGCAGGTTGACCAACTCTTTGAATATGTTTGCTATCCGATCGGGATTCTTAGAGGCTGACAGGCAGGTCTTGAATAAATGTCCTCTCAACTTAAAGGATGATGTTAGGATTGAATGAGATTGCGACATTGTTTTCATGTTAGGATTAAATAATATTGCGACATTGTTTTCATGTTAGGATTGAATGAGATTGCGACATTGTTTTCATGTTAGGATTGAATGAGATTGCGACATTGTTTTCATGTTAGGATTTTGGTTTGTTGACCAGATCAGATCTTGTTTTGAGATTACTATTGACCCAGCGAAGGCCCGTAACCTATTTGTCATCCCACCCTGATATCCCTTAAGGTTTATGTTTTTGCCCAAAGTTAGTAGTATTGGTCCTATTATGACAGCCTATTGGTCACGGTTTTTTAGAAACTCTCTACCCTTATCAAAAAAGAGATCAAACACACTCACCACGTCTGAGTCATCTAAAAGCTCTGCCACTGATTCTCTTGTATCAAACTCCTTGGTCTCTATCTTGGAAGCCTGCAGCATGGACAGCGGCAGCTAGCTCATTTGTTTGAGAAACTGAGGATGGTAATAGAAAATTGCAAAGGATACCGATGAGGGATCATACGATCTGATGATTCATAGCCTCATCGGGGTCCAGACTGAAGAATGGTGCCAGGATCTTAGCTAAGACGCATCCTTTTAACTTTGGTGATGTGATTCTCGGATCTAAAATATGTATCACGACTGAGGGCTTATCAACGGGGTTGAGGGGACATCCAGAGTGCGGAGTCTTTTTTCTAGCTAAGTCTGATGCTAAATTCCCGACTAAGGGGTCAAGAGGATACCCGTTTATCTTCTTGGCAGCCATCCGGATGAATATCTCAAGAAGACCAACAATAAAACACTCTATCATCACAAGAGATTCACCTTTTCACGAGCCCCATGTTACATTGGTGTCAGAAGTGGGATATTGGTGGTGTGTTTGCTTAATGAAAACGAGAAAAATGGCCACGGATATCCAGGGTTTAATAGCTCTTATTCAAGCCATGGTAGAGCAAAACAACAACCGGCTGGACCAAATCGCGTCACAAACCACGACATTGAACAACAAGATGACGGAACAAACGACATCGTTGAACGCAATGAAAGAAGAATTAAAAGCAGAGATTTCGACTATTGAGGGTAAATTTACGTCGTTGCAGAGAGAAGTGGACTCCGTCAAGAGCGGAATAGAAACTAGATTTGGACGACTACAAGAAGAAATTAACCAGCGTTTCAGCAGCTTGCCAACTACAAGTGGGGGTAATGTCGTTCAACTTTCATGCAGTTCCGAGCTTAGTGTCTTGGAAGGATCTCGTACCGTGGTTAAACCATCTCCATATGATGGACAAGGTACCTGGCGTGAGTATCAAACACATCTTGAAATTGTGGCCAAGATTAATGGCTAGAAGATGACACAAAAAGGCCAGTATTTGGCAGCAATGCTTCGGGGGCCTGCTTTGGCGGTGTTACAAAACCTCTTTAAGTCCACCCGATTGGACTACGATGCCTTGACGTCAGCATTTGAGCTACGTTTTGGTGACAAACACCTTCAGAATCTTTACCATGCCCAGTTGAAAAACAGAGTTAAAAGACCCAGCGAGTCCCTGGCGAAACTTGCAGCTGATATTGAAAGATTGTCGCAGCTGGCCCTTGAAGGTTGACATGCTGATACACGTGACGTCATCTCTAGATAAGGAAGTTTTTCCGGATGTAGTTATAATTTTTCCATCTCCATCAGGTAGGTCCGAATTAGTTCTTGTAGAGCAGCTTCCTTCGGCGTCGGCGCGGCAGTATTAGAGTTCCCCCAAAATCTCAGATCCACTGCACGTTGCTTCCTCGCGTTCTGTTTGCCCGCAACATTGCGTGGATATACCTTCAGCACCATATAATGGGATCCTGGTTGAGTTTTCTTGAATCTTGATGTGGATAATTCCTCTGTTTCTCAGCTAAATAGTGAAGGAGGTTTCTCAAGAAACGTTCATTTGTGCTGGCAGTATATTTGAGCGATTTAGCTGATCGTCTAGGAACGACCTTGATGCCGGACAAAAGGGCGCAGTCTATTTATTGCTGTTACAGGCGCAATCATGAATAATATGCACGTGGTCCCATCCTGTTATTTCGTGATGGCAGATGAGTGAGAATCCTTTTTTATTGATCCTTGTTTGATACGCAATCGAAAAAGTTCTCAAGGGTCTGCAATTCCTCTCAGGGAAATTACGTCATGTAGGATGACCGGTCTCTCGCGGCAGCTTGTAAGGCGTTCCACGTATTTACTCCATCGACAGCGTCTCCCTCCGTTACGCAAGTTGTTACCAAATCCATTATTTGTGATAGTATTGGTCTCTGATCGTTCACTTTTAATAATCCATTTATTAAATGTTTCTGTGTCCATGATTTAAAATCGAAAGGAGTATCAAAGTATAATTTTATAGAAGAAATAAAATTAATATACCTTGTAAATATGATCCAACGTTATTTACCTTTTGTTTCTTCTTGAGTGGCTCTGCCATAAATAAATCCTCTGAACTCTCGGAATCACTCGCTATCTGATTCATGTTGTAGCGGGGTAATTCTGGCAATCGCTCTGCTATTTTGTAATTTGTCCGAAAACTTCCGGATGAGTTTTGAAATTTTCTTCTCTTGAATTTTTTATTTTTAAATTGACTGGATGGACCAGGTTCAGACATAAATTTATCCCACTCTTCGTCGATATTTTCCAAAGCTCTAAGAGCGTTGTCTGCTTCTTCATCAAGAGGTGTTGGTGTAGCTCTACTTTGTGAAGTTGATGAATATTTTGTTACTCTAGAAGATGTTTCTTTAAATTTTTGATTAAAATCAAGGTCTATGCATTCCTCTAGAAACTTTTCATTTCTTTACTTTTGAAACTTCAGTTCATTTCCAGTTATTGAAAATATATGTGAATCGTATCCACAACACACCTTTGAATTCTCTTCCATATTTGGTATAAAGATTGTTGTCAAAGTAATCCAACTGTTGAAGATTTACTTCAGCAGTATTATCATCAAGATATTCCTTACATATTAATATGCTGTCTACCTGTAAATTTTTGTGACGGCCGTCAAAACAATCGCACATCGGCAAACTACTCCAATATCCGCCGCCTTTGATGAAATGGCTATAATTAAACAAAGAATTTCCTGCGATCCTACATATTATACGTATATCTAAATACCTGCATCATCAACTCATCCTATTCCCCAAAAACCAGTAGCATTCACTAATTACACTTTACAATGGACAAAGGCGTTACATAGAAGAGTCAAATAACAATACAAAATCGCAACAACAAAAAACTACACTATTAAAATAACTAAACAATTGATACAAAATTTCTATTTATAAAAAAATAATAGAAAAATCAAATTAAGGCAAATCAGCCGAAAACCGAGGTTATAAAAAGCATCGGATCACCATCAATAATTTAACTGAATATAAACTTATGAACTTAACTTTAGAAAACTGGAAATAACAATTTCTTAATTTTTTTAAATTCATCTTATCTAATTCTCTCTATCTATATATACTTTTTCTAAATGTATAAAAAAATCAACTAGGTTCAAACTTGTTGGAGAGAGAACTGTAATTTTATATAAAAAAAACGTTTTCTGTAGGAGAAGACGTTAAATGTATTAATTAAAAACAAAATTAAAATAATTTATAAAAATAGTTCTATGAACATATCTGTGGATCTTCTGCACACAGGGCATTTAGCAAGCCCCCTATCCTCCCTCTGCATATTCCAAATCGTATCCGTACAATTGCCACACATGCCATGGCCACACGGAACAACTGCCCGAGTTGGCGGCTCGTCTAAGCAGACAACATAACTCGGGAGGCTTGGAGGGTCGAGTTGTGGTTCAAGAACCTCGGGAACTTCTGGTTGGATCAGAGGTGATGGTGTTCGGATATTTATATTAACTTGGTGTTGAGCCTCATGTTCATCCTCGTTGGTTTGAGGAAGTGCAGGACCGTTCTCAAGGTGTACTACAACATGAGTACTCCTTAATCTCCTCTCCAGGCGGCTTACCGAGTGTTTGGTCGTCTCTAGAAACTCCCGTACGGTGGTTTGCCCAAGAGTTAGTTCTCTTTGGGCATCGCGTATTCTTGTCTCTTGTACATTGTACACCCTCTTGCGTCGTCTAGCAACTTGAACGTTACAGAGAATTTTAACAAATTCTTTTTCCTCGACCATGCTCACATCTTTAATCCTTTCCGTAAGTAAATAAATAAGAATTAATAATAAAAACGTATTTTATTAAATTGTCATAGTGAACTTTATATTAAAATTAATAATAAATAGTACGACACAATCGTACAAACTTTCTTATCTAGTCTATTACTAAAGCTTGGAAGAAAATTTTCAATGATAGGTTTTCATAAAATACCTTTAAGTTAGTTTTCCTCATGATCAAAAAGTGGCTGGTTTGACGCTGCAATTTTTGAAGATTGGTTTTTAGCTTGGTTCTACCTAGGCACAAAAAACAGGAGGCATAAAGGTACTAATTGGAGATAATTTGTCCTCCCACATCAATCCTAGCGTCATCAAAGCATGCCAAGAAAATCAAATTAGCTTTGTCTGCCTCCCTCCTCATTCGACTCATCTGACCCAGCCTTTGGATGTGGCCTACTTCCATCCAATGAAGGTTGCCTGGAGAAATATTCTTGGAGAATGGAGGAGAACTCCAGAGGGAGAGAGATGTGGCACCTTGCCAAAGGACGCATTTTCCAAATTATTAAATTTACTTTTCACTGATGCTTTGAAAGATAAAGGTTCAAATTTGGTCTCAGGATTCAAGAAATGTGGAATCTAACCCCTTGATAAGAATGAAGTATTGAAAAGGCTACCTAGAGAGAATGTGGTGGAGCCTGAAAATGTAGGTGGCGCATTCATGGAGGTATTAATTAAAAAACTGTCTGACACTTGTAACCCGACTGGTAATAGAAGCTTAATGTAGAACCAGGTAAAAGTATCTGTTCTGATGACTTGGAAGAAGTTGGGACCCAGGGAAATTCACCCATTCCTGATATTGGGCAGCCCCCAAGAAAACGTGGAAGACCAAAGAAAAATCTGGTTGAGTCTCATTGTTCAGAGGCTTCAGATGACTTGGAGGAATTGGGGACCCAGGGAAATTCACTCTCTACGGATATTGGGCAGCTCCTGAGAAAACGTGGAAGAGCAAAGAAAAGTATTGTTGAGTCTGATGGTTCAGAGGCTTCAGATGATTTCAGTGGCTTCAGATGATTTGGAGGAATTGGGGACCCAGGGAAATTCACTCTCTACGGATATTGGGCAGCTCCTGAGAAAACGTGGAAGACCAAAAAAAAGTATTGTTGAGTCTGATGGCTCAGAGGCTTCAGATGATTTCAGTGTCCATGATGACAATGCGGAGGATGATTCATATTCATTTAATTTTTCAAACTACGAAGACGAGGAAACAGTTCAAAGCCCTAGATCATCAACCTCCTATGTCCATGAAAGTGAGAAAATGGCTTGGCAACTAGACTTGAAAGAAAGTGACTGTGTCGCCGTTTATTATAGTGGAGATCTTTATCTAGGAAAGATAATTTCACTTCCCAAAAATAATGAACCAGGCCCCTCAGTGAACTGCATGGAAAAGTACAAGAAATATTTGAGATGGCCAGATAAGGAAGATGTCCTACACTATGGATGGGAAGACATAAAAATGATAATCAATGAACCTAAATTTAGACAATTTTGTTTAGTTGTATGATGTTTTGTAAGTGGACTTTAATATGAGTTTAATAAACAAATAAAAATAAATTTTGTAATTTTCATCCCAATATTATTGTTATTTTTATGTAATTTTGGTTCACAAGGAAGGAATTATTAAAGATTTATTGGGTTACGGGGTCAATAACCATTCACCAAGGTGTAACAATGACCCATTATTTAAAACACATATCATTCCGTAGTAAAATTATAAGTGGGCTAATGCATCCCCAAGCTAAGGCAACATTGGCCCAATTTTTAATTATTAAAAAAAAAAACTTCTGGCGCATTTACAAATATACAGAAGCATGTGCAAGCACTAATAACCCTAAGGAACAATACTGGCCAAACTAGTTTTGGTATAATTGATATTGGCAAATTTACAAGAGTTTTCTTTTTTACAAATTGAAATATTGGGCCAAAGTAACCCCCGTTTACGGTACAGTTAATGAATTATCATATTTACCATAGTGAAGGATAACTGATGGAAATGGGAAACTAAATTAACGTATGTATATATAAAGTGCAGGTGAATTATTATGTGTCTCCTCTATGGGAATTTTACTATGTTTTAATATCTTTCAAGGCCCTAATGACCTCAATGTGTTGATGGGCCTTTTAACCCTAATAATAATAATAATAATACATATACTGTTCATTACTATGCAATGCATATAATATATTACATACATGCCGCAATTGTATGAGTCGGATTGTTTGGGATATTTTGACATTTCATGCTCTTGCCATTCGCTTGATATGATTTTCCCAAATAAAGTAAGCAGGGTTTGTAATGTATCCAGCGGCCGCACACATTGCACATGAACCAACTGGATGATCCCTGTCTCTTACTTTCCCCACAATACAAACACAAATTGGTGACATCTTCTGAATCTTTTAAAATCTTGTTTTGGATAATTTTACGAAAATGCTTAGGATCAAAGTGTACATCACATATATTGTTCATTACTATGCAATGCATATAATATATTACATACATACCGCAATTGTATGAGTCGGATTGTTTGGGATATTTGGACATTTCATGCACTTGCCATTCGCTTGTGTCCACTAGTTCCTTACTGACTTTATTTCGCTCGGCTAGAAATGATAAAAAAAGGGCTAAAACTCTATTTCCTTCTTCTTTATTGTATACCATAGAATTAAAAATGTACACATATTTTTGTTTTATACTTACAGCCATCAGGCACCAATGCGTGCCATCTAGGTTGTAAGGCAGCAAAAGCCAAACCTTGTTCGAAAGTGAAATGGAGCAAAGTAAGTGTTTTGGACGTAATTTTAGTTTCTTTACCACGTGGTTGAAAGTGCTAGCGCAATCAAAAATTAAGACGTCATTTCTATTGCTTTCTTTGATGAACATTGCTGCGCACGCATCTATCAAAGTCGAGCATATCCATAAAGAGTCCATTAAATTTACATACGATGTGTTAAAAACCTTAACGGCAATACGTCTTGTATCTAGCATTAAGTTAAAAATTCCAACAATATGCTTGAAATTTTCAATTAAACAAGAGTAATATGATATAGATAATAATATACCATTGTTGTTAGATTTTGAATGTGAATAAGTTGTCGTTTCGATGTCGCGTGAATTCAGAAAAAATAGATCATTGGCTGATCCTTCATCAGAGGATATTTCTATCGGTGGGGACTCGAATGAAAAATAGTTGTGTTCCTGTAATATAGTTGAACCACAATTTGAAACCAATTTAGTAGGAGGACTTTGTTCGGACTTTATGACTGGACTATTAGTTTCATTGGGATCTTCAGGTGCAGTAGATGAAGGTTGTATACAACTGTTAGGCTCTGAAATAATTTTAAAAATACTATGTGATGTCTTATTAAATAGTAATGAATCTGTTTTTGAGTTCGCGCTAGTTTTTTCTTCAATATTTTGCGTGGAGATTTTTTTTAGTTCTATACTTAAAGCCATCAGACACCAATGCGTGCCATCTAGGTTGTAAACGGCAAAAGCCAAACCTTGTTCAAAAGTGGAATGGAGCAAAGTAAGTGTTTTGGACGTAATTTTAGTTTCTTTACCACGTGATTGAAAGTGCTAGCGCAATTAAAAATTAAGACGTCATTTCTATTACTTTCTTTGATGAACATTGCTGCGCACTCATCTATCAAAGTCGAGCATATAGATAAAGAGCCCATTAAATTTACATACAATGTATTAACCTTAACGGCAATACGTCATGTATCTAGCGTTAAGTTAAAATTCCAACCATATGCTTGAAATTTTCAATGAAACAATAGTAATATGATATAGATAATAATATACCATTGTTGTTAGATTTTAAATGTGATTAAGTTGGCGTTTCGATGTTGCGTGAATTCAGAAAAAATAGATCAGTGGCTGTTCCTTCATCAGAGGATATTTCTATTGGTGGGGACTCGAATGAAAAATAGTTGTGTTTCTGTAAAATATTTGAACCACAATTTGAAACCAATTTAGCAGGACTTTGTTCGGACTTTAATGGCTGGACTACTAGTTTCATTGGGATCTTCAGGTGCAGAAGATGAAGGTTGTATGCAACTGTTAGGCTTTGAAAAAATTTGAAAAACACTATGGGATGTCTTATTAAATAGTAATGAATCTGTGTTTGATTTCGCGCTAGTATTTTCTTCAATTTTTTGCGTGGAGATTTAAAAAAATATATACTTGCCAAGAATTGTTGACTTCAGAAATTAACGCTCAAAATACGTGTTTTGAACTGTCCTCTTTTCCAAGATTCTTCCACGAATGGATCATCCGCATCTTCATCCTCGGTTAGTGGATAGTTGACCTCAAACTTTCTTATTTTGTTCTTCTTTGGCTTTTTAGGAATGTTAAGGCGTATAGGCTTTACATACACCCTCCATTCTATCTTGCAAAATCTTAACAAATCTACCGGGTTTTAAATTAGTTCTGCTGCTTAATAAATCTACTTTTACTTGTTTGAACCAATTCTCCACGGGTGCATTGCTGACTCGATCAATGTTGTCATATTTAGTGCAAGTACTCAGCATTATGCCTGTCCAAAACGGTGCAAACGGTACTAACCTTGTTAAAAAATACTCAGCAAATTCATAACACCTGAACTCATTTGTATGAAGCATATAACCTTCATCGACGCTGGATGATTGGATGACTTCCTTATATATAGGTAAAAAATACTTATAAAATGGACTATCCTTATATATAGTACCAGTTT
Organism: Timema bartmani; assembly: GCA_902151455.1. Taxonomy (NCBI): domain Eukaryota; kingdom Metazoa; phylum Arthropoda; class Insecta; order Phasmatodea; family Timematidae; genus Timema; species Timema bartmani. The sequence continues at coordinate 12,134 of CABFWB010008387.1, forward strand.
CATGGATGATTGGATGACTTTCTTATATATAGGTAAAAATACTTATAAAATGGACTATCCTTATATATAGTACCAGTTTCTTCATGATAAAGGTCTAGGTCATCGACATTTGTCTCTGCATTGTCGTCAATAATGGGCGAGTCACTAGAAAGAGAGTTTAAAGCATCAATTACTTATTGAGTAACATACTCCGACACTAGTACAACGAAAAAGTTCCTACATTGATTCAAATAATTGGCGAACGTTTTACACAAAAGAATAGCACCGATTCCCTCAAGTATGGATTTTTAAAAATCTTTTTACCAGGGATTTTAAACCTTTTAAATGATACTGAAATCATTTTCATGAAGTGGGCACAAAATGAATGAACTGTTATTAAGTCTTTAATGGAGGTTCTACGAGGAAAAGAACCAATATTCACGTCAAAACACACATTTAGATAATTTAACAAACTAGTTTTATTCCAACTTTCTATGACAGCGATAATGAGAGCCCAGACTCCAATCCACCACAACTAAATGAAAAAATTGCAATTTTCTATTATTACCTTGAAGAAATTTACGAAAAGAAAGAAGAAACACAAATATACTATGTTTATCTTGACAATTTAAGACGCATTCAAGAATCGGTAATATATAACCCTTAACTCGTATTACACCGGCATAATACAAGATTCTTTTACATTGTTCGTCATTGGGTTTTTTAACGGTGGAACCAGTAGCATCCAAGTACAATATAACAGATTCACTCAGTACATGCTCACGGGCCACTTTTAATTATGTTTTACTAAACAAGTAAAAGCCAAAAGGGCTTTGAAAATGTTGAATATACTTGTCGGTAGGTTTTTGGTTCAAATAGTGCATGCGTAAATCATTAAAATCGTTTTTATCTAGATCGTTTCGTGCCACAGGTTCCGAACGAGCTTTTTGAAGAATAGGTAGCGACTTAATGTCCTAAAGGTGTCCCTTTAAAACTATGGTTTCATCGGCTTCTTAATTTTTTCTATGTAATAAGATTTGGGGGTTTGCGTTAATAGTTTGTCTTCGGCGGCTTTACGTTTTTTCCATCTCGATTGAGTAAATATTCGGTTATCTGAATCATGGTTCTGAGAAAAAGGTACCTTGCTGTGAATATGTACTGTAGCAAAAGAAGTTGAAAAGAAAATATCAAAAGGGAATATTTTGCAGCCTTTATTAAATTGAGAGTGCTTGCACTTTGCATACGCAATACAATTCCCGGTTTTTTCTCTGGAGATGTCTTTAAATATCAAAACACAGTAGATATTTAGAGTCGCTAGCACTTCTTTCTCAATCTCGTCCCGTATAGTATAGGCACCTCCCCAACAACTTGTATAGGATTTAAAAACGTTCCTTCATAATTTGGATAGTTTTTTAGTCTTGGATCAATCGTTTGATTTTCGTTTAAATCATTATAACAAATGAGATTAGTTTGCGCAGAAAGTATGTTTAATTTAAAAGTTTCTTCTCCCTTTTCTAAGTCGATCCTGAAACGTTGTCTTAGGCAATTAATGTGGTTAACACTGCAACACACATAGATAACACTCTTCGATTATTATTTTTTTTAACTCTCCGAAAGATAACCAACAATTTATTGAAACAACATCTTTAAGTTCTTGTTTTATGTACTGGCGTAATAAATCACGTGAAATTTTCCCGCCTTTAAAAACAACAGAAATACCCAGTGAGCATATTTTAGCTAAAGGAAATATTTTTTCTGGAAAGTTTTCCGAAACTTTATCTGAAGCTGCGTTCTTATTGTCCTGCTCACAATTTATTTCCCGTGTCAATTTTAAAAGGGAATCAATGTCTTCTTGTGACAAAAATCAATTTCCAATTGGTGGTAAATTGGTGCGGTATAGGCTACGATCACCTTCAATACTACTATTATAATTGAGGACGACAATGCCGTTTTGTGTTTGTTTGGTGGAAGATGATTTGTCATTTAAATTAGGGTCAGAACCTATTCGGTTTTCTGTATTAATGGGAATCACTTGAGGAATATTTGTTTTCTTTTCCTTTAGATATCTACTTATCAAAGTTAAAAAAAACTTTTTTTTGGCGTTTGTTTCAAACCCAAATCTTTAAATAAAGCATTGTTCTTCGTCATTTCGGCCATCTTTCCGTCAGCATAATCGATTAAATGTTTCAACGATGACATTTTTGTTGTAAATGTTTCGGTTTTTCCTACCTCCGGGTAATTGTCTAGAAGAAAACTCCAACAGGATATTATTATTAGTGGTAGTATGTGTGTTGTGCGCAAAATAAAATCTTTACTTGGATTTGTTATTTTTGCATCCTCGGTGATCAAGGCTGTGTCAACGTTGCAAAAATATGTTTTTTTGCTCGGCAAGTAACAAGAAGTCAAAGTCAACGTCTGTACTATGTGTGTCGGAAGCAAAGTTTTGCGTATTATAGTTATTGATTAAGGCTTTTTTGTGTCTAAGCTAGAAATGGGATTTGATTGTTTTGGTGTACACCATACTACTGGGTTTTATAATGTTGGTACTATTAGTTTTCGGCATACTGTTCTCAAATGTGATTAAATTAAATGATTAAAAGGAAGGTGTTTGATCAACGTCGGCTCTGTTTCTACGTTTATAATTGGTTGGCAAAGATCTTTTTTGATGTAACACTAGCATAGCTGTGCTGTTGAGTTCGTGTTTTACTAATGCCCCCATGGCTCATGTTACTGCCATTTTCTACTAGATGAATTGAATCGCGAGCGACATTTCTAGAGGTTCTTTTCGAAAGTTTGTCTTTTTAAGTAAAAGGTGGAGGATTTAAAACATTATGTGTTGGAAAACGGATAAGTTTACCGGAATTCAGCATTTGACATAAATGCGGCCTCATTTTGTTATAAACGAACTCATTGGTGGTCGGGGTTACGGTTGAATGCAATCGATCTTGCGAATGCGATCACAAATACACCACAATCCGACCCCTCTGTTGAATTTTGTGAAAAATTACCTCAAAATAGTGTGGATATAAGTTAGAAAGAATAGATTGTGCCACCTCTGATAGTGTTTTACTGTTACAACGATCAAATATGTGAACAACGCCGTTGTCATAAAATGTAGTGAAAAATTGTCCATTTTTGAAAGAGTTTTTATCGTGAGTGGAATAAACTATCTGGAGAAACTTTGCTTTAGCTGGAATATTTTTGATCATACCTGTACAACACATATCTTGCATCGAATAAGGCGAGTGTTCAGATAAAATAACATTAAATTTGTTAATATGATCCGCTAGTAACCAATCTCCTTCTATCAGAATTTTTTGTAACCCTCCCTCAGGCAAATAATCAAAAGTACCTATCTTATTAACTTACATGATAATTAGTTTAAAATCAATGTCCTTAAAGTATGGCTAGTAATCTAACAATTTTTCTTATTACCTATAACTCTTTGAATTATTAAATACTTATCCTTGAATACAACCTAATTAATCTCCCTCAAAATTTCTTCAAGCTTAGGAACGCCAGCCACTCGGACCTAGAGGCGCGTTCTCACGAGTCAAGTTTAGTTGACCGATCTTAGTTGACGCACTTATGAATGTTTTGACATTTGTTTTTGGTGTGGCCGTATCTCTGGCATTTATGGCACTGTGCTTTGTGTTACGGGTGGGATGCATGGAACAATTCTAACTCTTGTGTGATTCAAGTAATCTATTTTGTAGATGTTAGATGTTTCTGTGTTCTTGGCGATCGTGACTTGGAACGTTGGCAAAAGCGTGACTGTCTGTGTTGTGTTATCTGTTTGTGTCTTTTTTGAGAACTGTCTGACATCGGTGACGGGGGGGTCCTATCCCCTTAAGTTCTTGTTGAATGTCCCTAGGTAATGTGTATGTGTGAAATTCTTGTTTCAGGTCTTTGAGTAGGTGTTGCATCAATTCGTAGTCTTGTTTGTTTGTGGTGTGAATTTTGAGTCCATTTGAAACGTATGTGCTTTTGATGTCGTTTCCCATCTCTTTTGCTATTTTAGTGATGTGGTTGTAGTTATGGGTGCCTTGTTTCACTATCGGGGGGATGGGGGGTATCTTGTATTGGGTGCGGTGGTAGTTGTTTGTGTTTGATCGTTTGTAGATTGCTGTGGTTGGTCGTCTTGGTGTTTGCTGTCGGCACTTTCCAGGGACTCACTTGTTTGTGATTGTCAATGTTATTTTTTGTTTTTTTAAGTTTATTTGTGGGTCTGAATTTTCGTTTTCTTCCTAGTTTGTCGGCCATATTGAATGTTCCTTGTCCATCTGTGTCTGCCTCCTTGTCGGAGGCTTCCGTTGATGAGTATGTCATGTCGGTGTCTGCGTTTTGTTTTGAATTTTTGGAGGCGGCCATTTTGCTTTGCCCTGAAAAGGCTAGTGTAGAGGAGCTTTGGTGCCCCCTCTGTCCAGTGTGGAAAGGCTTTGGGGAGTGTTTAGTGGTGTCCCGGAGGACGGACTCCGGCTGCGAGGTATTGCTTCGCAGCCGGTTAAGTTTTACGGCTCGCTGTAGCTCGTTGGCACCGTTAGGATTCCNTTTGGAGGCGGCCATTTTGCTTTGCCCTGAAAAGGCTAGTGTAGAGGAGCTTTGGTGCCCCCTCTGTCCAGTGTGGAAAGGCTTTGGGGAGTGTTTAGTGGTGTCCCGGAGGACGGACTCCGGCTGCGAGGTATTGCTTCGCAGCCGGTTAAGTTTTACGGCTCGCTGTAGCTCGTTGGCACCGTTAGGATTCCTGCTACAGCAAGCCACCGATACGTCCATCCCGAGTTTAGTTGATATTGGTGGAACAGAATTGTGTTTCCCCGCAGGTTTTTTTTGGGTGGTCGAGTGTCTTTCCCTCGGTGGCCTGACAATTTGCTTAAATCTTCCTGAATACCGCGGCAGCGAAGCGTGTCCTCTTTCCTCGAAGACCAATGATCGAAATGTAAAAATATAAAACCGTAAAAAAGTCCACTTAATCTACTCCAGAAATAACTGTGTTATATACCCTCCACTACTGCCTGGTCTTGTCCAATGGGGGAAACACGAGTTTCCCATTGGTGCGTGTAAACGTGACAGTGCCCATCACCTGAGCCAATATAGAAAGGAGTTCTGACGCAGACGCAAAATAGCATGCTCTAATGCACCCTGAAGGGGAGCACGAGAGCAAATTCCGACACGTACCGACCAATTGGTTACACCATGTGGTTTTCGGATATTTAACTGACGAGTTGTCGTATTTCGCGAAGTTACTGAAACAAAAAAAAGCATATTATTAATTAATATTAGTTGAGGAGGACAAAATTGTGGGGAACCGACTAAGTTTTTTTTAGAGTTACGTGCGGAAACTACTCTATGGGGGGCTGGGTGAAAGCCTCCCAAACCACTGTTGACACATCTCGCTTATTAGAGCAGGGCTTTGGGACGTCGTTGGCACCCTCCATGGTCGATGACGTAGTTCCCAAGCCCCTCGGCCCGTGTTATGTTATACATTTACACGAGTTTATAAAGATTAATTATCCACTCACAGATAACATACATACAAAGCTCATGAGGAAGAATTCTATTTACAATTTTACTTCCCCGAGGAGTTATCTCTCAAACTCAGACTCAAAAAAGCATGCTCTAATGCACCCTGAAGGGGTGCACGAGAACAAATTCCAATACGTACCGACCAATTGGTCACACCGTGTGGTTTTCGGATAATTAACTGACGGGTTGTCACATTTCGCAAAGTTACTGAAACAAAAAAGAGCATATTAATAATTAATATTGATTGGGAAAACAAAGTTATGGGGAACCGACTAAGGGTTTTTTTAGAGTTACGTGCGGAGACACTACTCCATGGGGGGCTGTGTGAGAGCCTCCCAAACCACGTTTGTCACATCTCGCTTATCCGAGCAGGGGATTGGGGTGTCGGTGGCACCCTCCAGGGTCGATGACGTAATTCCCAAGCCCCTGGATAATAGGATTGGTGGCACCGGGAAGTCTGTCGTAGAAGGACTGCGCCAGCTTCCGGAAGTGGTCCTTGATGGCAAGCATATCCAGGTCTAGGTGCAGAGTCACATTCCGAACGTACCAGAGTGCGTCCACAATGATCCTCAGACACTTGCTCTGGAATGCCTGCATCCTCCTCATATACGTGTCCGCCAGGTGGCCCCAA